>JAJHZJ010000609.1:816815-1101815 GCA_023548195.1 Bettongia penicillata ogilbyi | reverse complement strand
GGAGCCTCCTCTTCCAACCCCACACCTCACCTCCTACCCCCACAATCCCCCCACCCACTCCACCCCAAGTAAAACCTAAAAGTTGATACTTCCCTCTCTGGTAACTGTATATGTCTGTAATGATCAGACCATTTTGGAAGCTCTGTCTGTTGAATTTTGATTTTAATTTTCTCTGATACCTGTGCTTGATTAAAGTGATAATTAATCCCTTAAAATTTGCCACTCCTTTTATGAATGCATATTTAAAAACCTCTGATAGCAGATCCCCCTGTGTATGTTGGGATGCTTACTGATACAACAAGTCATCAATTAACTCCTTAAGAAAATATTTTAAGGGCCAAGTGAATTTATAAGTGAATTCTGTTAAATATCTAAAGAATAATTAATTCCAATATTATATAAACTATTTGAGAAAAAAATTGGCAAAGGAGTCATATAATATTCTTTTCATGATACAATTATCGTCCTGATGCCTAAACCAGGAAGAGTCAAAATAGAGAAATAAAATTAGACTAATTTTCCTAATGAATACTGATCCAAAAATTTAAATAAAATACTAGTGAAGAGTAAAGCAATGTATGAGGATAATGCACTGTGACCAAGTTGGATTTATACCAGAAATGCAGGATTGGTTTAATATTAGGACAACTATTATATCATATAGTGCTATCATATCATAACATATCATACTTGATCATATCAAGTAACAAAATTAATATTGTTAATTATGAATATTAATAATTATGACTATTAATAATGACTACAGCAATCATTCCCACTAAAAACAATAGAGAACACAGGAATAAATAGAATTTTGCTTACAATAAGCAACAAATACTTAAAATCATTTTCAAACATTATATGTAAAGGGAATAAGCCAAAAGCATTCCCAGTGAGAACAAGGGTGAAACAAGGATGTCCATTATTGCCTCTGGGATTCAATATTGTACTAAAATGTTAACTTTAGCAACAACAGAAGAAGAAGAAATTGAAGGAATTAGAATAGGCAATGAGGAAACAAAACTAATACTCTTTAAAGATGATAGAGTGATAGACTTAGAAAATCCTAGAGAATCAAGTGAAAAGCTATTTGAAATAATTACCAATTTCAACAAAATTCGTGCATATAAAGTAAACCACATAAATCATACACACACACACACACACACACACACACACACATATATATATATATATACATTACAAACAATGCCCAGTTGCAAGAAATGGAAAAAAAAATCAATTTAAAATAAGTGTAGACAGCATAAAATATTTGGGAGTCTACCTGACAAGATAAAACCAGAAACTGTATCAACACAATTACAAAAAAAAATTCACACAAATACAGTCAGTTCTAAATAATTGGAAAAATATGTCAGTTGCTCATAGGTAGACTGAGCTAATGTAATAAGTAAAAATGATAAATTGTACACTAAATTACTTTACTTATTCAATGCCATACCAATCAAACAACCAAAAATTTATTTTATAGAGCTAGAAATAAATAGTAACAAAATTCATCTGGAAGAATAAAATGTTCAGAATATCTAGGAAATTAATGAAAAGACCTGATAGGGATAATGGCCTAACTGTATCAGATCTTTTATACTTATTTAGTTTATTTATTTATTTTTAGTTTTCAACATTCATTTCAATAAGATTTTGAGTTGCAAATTATCTCCTTATCTCTCCCCTCTCTAACCCCAATACACCATGCATTCTAATTATCTCTTCCCCTAATCTTCCATCTTTTCTATTACACAACTCCCTTCCCTTATTCTCATCTCCTCTAGATAGAGTTCTATACCCCATTACATGCATTTCTTATTTCCAAGTTGCATGTAAAAACAATTTTTAACATTCACTTTTAAAACTTTGAATTCCAATTTCTCTCCCTTCCTCCATCCCTACCCATTCCCACTGAGAAGGCAAGCAATTCAATATAGGTTATACATGTGTAGTTATGCAAAAGACTTACATAAAAGTCATGTTGTGAAAGACTAACTATATTTCCCTCTATTGTATCCTGCCCCCTATTTATTCTATTCTGTCTTTTGACATTGTCTTTCCTCAAAAGTGTTTACCTTCTTCACAACTTTGTCCTCCTTTCTATCATCCCTCACACACCCCACTTCTTCCCTTCTCCCCTACTTTCCTGTAGTGTCAGATAGATTTTCCTACCAAATTAAATCCTTCCTTAAGTCAAATGTGATGAGAGTTAGCTTCTCTTTTTTCCCTCTCACCTGCCTCCTTTTTCCCTCCATTGAAAAAGCTTTTTCTTGCCTCTTTTATAAAAGATAATTTGCCCCAATCCATTTCTCCCTTTCTCCTCCCAATATATTCCTCTCTTACCTCTTAATTTTTTTTTAGATATCATCCCTTCCTATTCAACTTAACCTGTGCCCTCTGTCTATATGTATATAATCCCTCCAACTACCCAAATACTGAGAAAAGTCTCAAGAGTTACAGATACCATCTTTCCATGTAGGGATATAAACAGTTCAACTTTAGTAAGTTCCTTATGATTTTTCTTACCTGTTTGCATTTTCATGCTTCTGTTGATACTTGTGTTTGAAAGTCAAATTTTGTGTTCAGCTCTGGTCTTTTCAGCAAGAATGTTTGAAAGTCCTCTATTTCATTAGGTGACCATTTTTCCCCCTGAAGTATTATACTCACTTTTGCTGGGTAAGTATATTCTTGGTTTTAATTCTAACTTCTTTGACTTTGACTTCTGGAATATCATATTCCAAGTCCTTTGATCCCTTAAGGTAGAAGTTGCTAGAATTTGTGTTATCCTGATTGTATTTCCACAATACTTGAATTGTTTCTATCTGGCTGCTTGCAATATTTTCTCCTTGACCTGGGAACTCTGGAATTTGACTACAATATTTCTAGGAGTTTGTTTGTTTGTTTGTTTTTTCAGATCTCTTTCAGGAGATGATTGGTAGATTCTTTCAATATTTATTTTACCCTTTGGTTCTAGAATACAAGGACAGTTTTCCTTGATAATTTCATGAAAGGTAATGTCTAGACTCTTTTTTTGATCATGGCTTTCAGGTAGTCCCATAATTTTTAAATTGTCTGTCCTGGATCTATTTTTCCAGGTAAATTGTTTTGATGAGATATTTCAATGAGGTATTTCACATTGTCTACTATTTTTTCATTCCTTTGATTTTGTTTCATTATTTCTTAATTTTTCATAAAATCATTACCTTCCATCTGCTCCTTTATAACTCCTTAATCTTTAAGGAGTTATTTTCTTCAGTGAGTTTTTGGATCTCCTTTTCTGTCTGGCCAGTTCTGCTTTGGAGGGCATTCTTCTCCTCACTGGCTTTTTGGATCTCCTTTACAGTTTGTGCTAGTCTCTTTTAAAGTGTTATTTTTTTCAGCATTTTTGGTTCTCTTTTAGCAAGCAGTTGACTTGTTTTTCATCGTTTTCTTGTATCACTCTCATTTCTCTTCCCAATTTTTGTTCTACTTCTCTTCCTCAATTTTCAAAATCCTTTTTGAACTCTTCCATGGCCTGAGACCAATTCATATTTTTCTTGGAGGCTTTAGATAGAGGAGTTTTGACTTTATTTTCTTCTGTTTGCTCACTGTGGTCTTCCTTGTCATTAAAGCAAAATTCTATACTCTGATTCTTTTTTCATTTTTACTCATTTCCCCAGTCATTTGCTAGACTTCTGAACTCTTTGTCAAGATAGTTCTATGTTTCCAATGGGGCTAGGGGGTATACTGTTATCTGCACCATCTCCCCACAATCCATGGACCTAGAGCTCCAGAAACAGTGGTTGCAGCTGCCCCTGCTGTTACTGTAGCTGCCTGTACCAGAGCTTAAACTTAAAGCAGTAATCATCGAAATTATTTGATACTGCATAAGAAATAGAGTGGTGGATTAATGGATTATGTTAGGTACACAAGACACAGGACTCAATGACTATAGTAATCTATTGTTTGATGAACCCAAAGCCTCTAGCTTCTGGGATGAGATCATTATTTAATAAAAAACTACTGGGATAACAGGAAAATAGTATGGCAGAAACTCGGCATAGACTGATATCTTAAACTGTTTCCCAAATAAGGTCAAAATGGGTATATGATTTAGACATAAAGGGCCATAGGCAATTTAGGAGAATAAGGAGAAATTTATCTCTCAGATCTATGGAGAGGAGAAGAATCAATGACCAAACAAGAGAGAGAGAATATTATGAAATGCAAAATAAATGATTTGATTTCATTTAATTAAGTAGGTTTTGCATAAATACAGTGCAACCAAGATTAGAAGAAAATTAGAAATATGTGGGAAAATTTATAGCCAAGGTCTCTCATAAAGACCTCATTTATAAACTATGTAGAAATTGAGTTGAATATATAAGAAGACAATTCATTACCCAATTGAAAAATAATCAAAGATTATGAATAGGTAGTTATCAGATGAAGAAATTAAACCTACCTATAGTCTTATAAAAATACTCTAAATCACTCTTGATTAAAGAAATGCAAATTAAAACAACTCTGAAGTAACACCTCAGATTAGCTTATCAGCTAATCAGATTTGCTAACCTGGCAAAAAAGAAAAAATGATAAATGTTGGAGACATTGTGGGAAAATTGGACTCATGCATCATTGGTGGAGTTGCAAATTAATCCAACCTTTATGGAGAACAATTTCTAACTATGTCAAAAAGGCTATAAAACTGTGCATATACTTTGATCCAGCAATACCTCTACTAGTTCTCTATCCCAAAGAGTTCATAAAAAAAGAGGAAAAGAACCCACATGTACACAAATATTAAATAGTAGCTCTTTTGTTTTCCCTGTGGTGACAAAGAATGGAAAATTGCGGGAATGGTAATTAATTGGGAAATGGCTGAACACAGTGTTGCACATGAGTGTAACAGGGTACTATTGCTGTATAAGAAATGATGAGCAGGGGGATTTCAAATGATCAACAGGGGTATTTCAGAAATAAATCTTGATTGACATACTTGACCTGATGCTGAGTGAAGGGAGCAAAAACAGGAGAACATCGTATGCAGTAACAGCAACACTTTGTGATAAACAACTTTGATAGACTTAGCTCTTCTCAACAATACAGTCATCTATGACAATTCCAAAAGACTCATGATGGAAAATGTTATCAAGAGTCAGAGAATGAATTATGGGGTCTGATTCCATATTGAAGCATACTATTCTCATTTTTTTGGGGGAGAGGGCTTGCTTTGTATGTGTGTGTGTGTGTGTATGTGTGTGTGTATGTGTGTGTGTGTATGTGTATGTGTGTGCATGTGTGTGTGTATGTGTGTGTATGTGTGTATGTGTGTGTGTGTGTGTGTCTGTGTATGTGTGTGTGTGTGTTGATCTTTTCTTCTGTTTCTTCTTTCACACCATGACTAATGTGGAAACATATTTAATATGATTGTATATGTACAGCCTATATCAGCTTTCTTGCTATCTTGGGGGAGAAAGAAATGTTGGAGGAAGGGATAAAAATATTTGGAACTCAAAATTTTGCAAAAGTGATTTTTGAAAACTATTTTTATATGTAATTTGAAAAAATAAAATACTATTAGTGGAGGAAAAAAATGAAAGTATGAAGCCAGAATAGTTTTTCTTGTAAATCAGTTTTTGAATTCTAAAAATTATCCTCCCTGGGCTTATAATGGAGCAAAATAATCAAGTATGAAAGTAGATGGACGTTTCATTTTGGATAGCTATGGAATTTTAAGTAGAAATGCTCCACCTTGTAATCTTCTGAAATTCAATTTGATTCAACAAGTAAGGATTAATTGTCTATTCTATTATATATAAAGAACTACCCTAGGCAATTAACATTATTTTAACAAAAAAACAAAGTGGTCTGTAACCTTAAGGACCTTGTATTCTCCTTGTAAAGTTGACTGCATCAGAAACAAGCACATTCTTAGGTTATCATTTTCATATTCAATCTTTTTAATGCACGACATGAGATAGCAAAGTGTCCCATGAAGAGATATTTCTTCTTGCTGTTGGACACAACATAAAGCTATATCAGCCAACAATCATTTCACTCTTGAAAGAAAATTCTGTCTACATAGTGCTTTGAAAAACCACGTGATTTAGAGTCAGAGTACTTCATATTGAATCTTGGCTTTCATATCTGGTGTCAGTATTGGGCAAATAATTTTACCCCCTAGGTCTTTGTTTCTTTACTCTCTAAACTGAGAATGTTGATCAAGATAACCACTTATGTATTTCTGAGCTCTAAATCAATTACCCTATCATCCACTGTTTTCATGTGTAGTAAGAGGACCAAGATTCATGTCTCATTTCCTATGACAGCATTTCAATCATTGGTCCCCAGATAAAGATGTAACATTTAGACTTTACACAGGTAAACTAAAGGTTATAAGCATAATCTTAGATACTATGACTCTCTAGAGGTGAATTCCAATGACATTAGTTGTTTTTTTTGAGGAGGAGACATATCATACTATTGAATCATCTTGAGTTTGCAGTCCAATAACACAGAGTGTGTAAGGAAGAATTATCATTTAGCCACATATCCCATGCCTATCCAGTTGATTATCTGGTATAGCTCAAGTATAAAGTTTTACTTTCTTTACTATTAAATGTATTCTTCAGTGATATCATGGCATAATGGACAGAAATCTAGCCTTAGTTTAAGAAATAACTAAATTCAAATACTGTTTCTGAAATATGCAGCATGTCTCAAAAGGCCGCATATAGTTTTAAGCTATTAAACTAAATTATTAAAATCTTAAAAAGCACCATCGTTTCTTAAATACTGTGTATAAGCCCTACGACCTAGAATAAGTTATTTAAAATCTCAAGGTCTAAGATATCTTTCTAAGACTATAAGTTGTAGAACAGATGTTTATTTTCACTGGCAGAGAGCATATCTCCTCCTTCCATAGTTCTGAATGATTTCTTCCACCTCAGAAAAATCCTACTTAATTTATCCCACAATTTTAAACTGCAAAGAACATTTTGTAACCTAACCATGTCATTCAAAAATACGAATTACATGGCTATTTCTTTGTCAATCACAAATCAGACAAATAAACATTTTATGGCTTTAATTATATAATTGATAAAAGTTAAGAAAAAAGGATAGAGCAAGGTATGTATATTCCAGAAGCTTTCCATCTAAATCATACTAAACTGTGCTTTTCCTCAGTAACATTTGTCTCTTTTCTGCTTAGTATAATTTGCCAAATCTTACACCATAATAGCATAATTTCAGAGAATCTTCATGTCATCCAAAATGAGGAAATGTGATTTAGGAAAATATTAAATGATCTTACTCTTAATCTGATATGAAAATCAAATATTCTCATATCTAGTTTGCTAAAGAAAAATAGCAACTTGATCAAGGTCACACTATACTATACTTTTGGAACTTGTGGCTCTCCCGT
Source organism: Bettongia penicillata ogilbyi (assembly GCA_023548195.1). Taxonomy (NCBI): domain Eukaryota; kingdom Metazoa; phylum Chordata; class Mammalia; order Diprotodontia; family Potoroidae; genus Bettongia; species Bettongia penicillata. Next base: position 1,094,398 of record JAJHZJ010000609.1, on the reverse strand, counting down.
CACCTCTGTTCTTAGGTATGACTGGCTATAAATTGCTCCTGCCCGTATTGCAGATTGAGTCTAACACATCAGATTCAGATGCACAGAAGCATCTCAGCAATGTTGTATAAATAATTCATGAGAAAACAAAGACTTTCTCTTAGACCAGTTTAAAATTTTTCTTCCAATCTCCTGCACATCACTTCCCACAGGTAACTACTTCTCCCCCACCAGAAAGTATACATATGTATCATATGTATCCTCATCCCTGGGTACAGATCAAATACTTAATGTGATGGACAAAGTTTTAAATAACAGATTGATTGTTCTGCCTGTCTATGTCTATGGCATATTTAACAGATGAGTGTGGCCTTGTACTATGTTATGAGTAAATATAACTCCTTAGGAAAAACAAAAGAATTCTTAAGGGGAAAATGTTGTTAACCTAAGAAAGGAAAAGAATTATTAATATGAAGAAGTAGTATTCTTAGTAGTAGTGGTAGTAGAAGAGAAAGAACATGAAGGAGAAAAAGAAAGAGAAGGAGAAGGAGGAGAAGAAAAATTAGAAGGAGGAGGAGGAGGAAAATTCTCTTCCTCGCTCCTTTTATTTCTCTCCTAATGTTGATTAGGAAAAAAAAACAAAAAAAACAAAAACAAAAAAGATCAAAACAAAACTAGTTATTTATAGCTGTACTTCAGGTCTTACAAAATAATTGTAATACTCTCAATTGTACCTTATTAAATATTTTAATTAGTTACTTTAGAAATTGACTTCAATAAAATTGGTATGCTTTCAATGAAAGGTCTGTTTATTTGGGTATCCTGAATTATCAAGATGCAGTGAAAAAAACATTGCTTTTGAGTCAGATTAACCTGGTTTCAAATTCTGACTGAGTGACTTTTTTCTCTGTGTATAATGTTAGGAAGGTAACGTCACTTCTTTGAACCTCAGTTTCCTTATTTGTACAATAAGGACATTGAATCACAAGGCTTTTGAAATCCATTCTAATCCTTGATTTATATTCTATTATCCCATGTTTTCTTTAACCACTATTTTATATCCCATAGTTTATAGCACGCCCATGATTTTGGCACTCCCTTGGACTGACGTTTATTCTGAGAGTTGCCCAAGAAAATTATTCCCACTCTTTAATTCTCCCCCACCTGTAATAAATGAGGAAAATCTAATTACAGTATAAAATTTCTCCAAATATAGCAAGCAGGGAGTTTAGGAAACTTCCACACAGTTATTTAAAGAGTAATATGCATACTGAGTGTGAAGCACCTTTTATTTCAGCATTTAGTACATGATATTAAGGATTCATGTGGACCTATGAACAAACAGAGTGATACAAAGCTCTCCAAGAACCATCATTGCTTCAAATTTCTGTCAATCCAACATCCTAATTTTCAAATGTGTCTCTCTTTCTCAATGAGTCCTAAACCACCTCTGCAAGATTTGAATTGAATGCTGGGTAAAGTTTAAACTTTCTCCAAAATAATCATTCCTTGGAGGTGGTTGGATAAATTGATCTCAACTCCTTATACCCTCACTGTCTCAAGAACTTCCTGACTTTATTGCAAAAAATGGTACACTCAACAGGAGTCATTTGGGTTGTGCTCTTCTTTATCCAAGTAATATATTAAATCAGGAAATAATCTCTCTCTTAATTAGATTTGATTCACCATTTCTTTTAGCATGATGAAGCCTATGGATCCCTTCTCAAAATAGTATTTTAAATGTGATCAAGTAAAATACATATAATTGGAGCACTTGTTACAGATCTAAATAAAAAGACAGGAAGATCTGGTTTGAACCCAGATTTTTTTTTGCTGTATGATGTTAGGAAAGTCACGTAATGTCTCTCAACCTCAGTTTCTTCAGCAATGAAATTAGGATATAAACAGCATCTATCTCACAGGGTTTCCGTAAGGATGAATGAGATAAACGGACTAAAATTTGAATGCCATGGTTCAGGAGTTTGGGAATTTCCTCTTACAAAGAGTCCTTAAGGGGAGGTCAAATGGAAACTTGTTGGTAACAGTAGAGAGTGAATTCTTTGTCATATGGCAGGTTGCAGTAGATGTCTAACAGCTCTAACCGTGTTAGTCTAGATATAAGCAAAGACTTTTGAGCTTATAGCTCCAGAGCTTTAAATAATGACAAGAAGGACAAAAATCATAGTTAGGCCTTAAACCCCCAATATTATGATTCATTTGGTATATTTGTATTATTTTATTCAAGATAGTTTAGTTGACTTAGTATAAATTTATATAATTTTTAATGGTATTTTTTTTCTAATTACATGTAGAGTAAAAAATAACATTAAAAAAATTTGAATTCAGATTTTATTACCCCCTTCTCTCTACATTCCCTAAAATGATAAACAATTTGATAAAGGTTATATATGTACAAGTATGTAAGACATACATCCACATTAGTCTTGTGAAAAAAAATAAAACAATCCAAAAGGGAAAAAAAAACATAAAAAATAAGAAAATAGTTTTTTTTTAATTGAATTTATACTACATAATTCTTTCTCTTGTTATGGATAGCATTTTCCATCATGAATCCTTTGGAATTGTCTTGGATCACTGTATTGCTGAGAACTAAGTTATTCATAGGTTGGTCATTGCATAATGTTGCTCTTACTTTGGGTTCTGCTCACTTCATTTTGCATCAGCTCATGTAAGCCTTTCCAGGTGTATCTTAAATCTACTTGCTCGTCAGAAATTTATACAGTTTTAATGAGATAATTATTATCTCTTCTGCAGTAAGTATATGAACTCTTCATTAGCATGCTCAATTTGTGAGAATGAGAGCTCCATCTTCAGTGGGATGTTTAAATTTCATTAGTGGTTACTGCTTCTAATATGTGGTTACCTCTCTTGCCAGCATAATTTGGTTGTAGTTACTGGACTTGAGAAAATGCAATTAACTTACTTGGTTCATGAAAATCACAAAGAAAATTAAATAATGCTTATTGAAAACATCAGCAGAGATCCTGGAAAAGCAGAGAAGGAAACACTCTGATCTAAGGTGCTGCTTTAAAAAAAAGAGGAACTAAATATGCTACTTTTGCTTAAGCCACAACTCATCTTTGAACTTATTACACAGCATTAGTTTCCCACACATTGTGCACATTATATCCGATAATGCTCAATGCCACTTCTTAGTGAGGATTAGTATTTACACATGAATTAACAATTAGAATTGGAAGGAAGAGAACTGAGTCTGAGAGGCAGCTTTTCAAGAGCAGCTAAGGAGAACAGCAATGTGATAAACTTCACTGGTCCCACTGTAGTCCTTGAAGATAACACATAAATGTCTGGAAACCCTCAACAATCATCCAGAGTCTCAAATCCTGTTCCCCTTATACTGAATGGTATTTAAATAATAATACTCTCAAAATGGCAAGATATTATTTAGAAAGATTACTGCATTATATAAAATCCAATATGAGTGCCGTGAACTATGACGAAGACTGAGAATCAAAAGGCAAATAGAACATTTGCAAACACTTCTAATTTGGTTTCTTAAAAACTGTAAAAAATCTTATTACTGTTACCAAAATAATATTTCAGGATGAGCCCACAGTACTGAATAAATTCTGTGAACATAAACCTTAGATGTTAATTTACACTTTGATGTTAGTAACATAAAATGCATTTCCAAGACTTCCTATGGATTTTAATGTATCAAATTAAAATTGAATGCAGTCTCAGCCCACTAACACATTTTAAGGATTTTTATAGCAAATAGAAATGCCAAGTGTTGTCTCCTGTGATCCAGGATGCTGAAGTGCCCTTAGACCTTAGGCAAGTCTCTCTCCCTCTGTGGGCTTCACTTTTTTAATTAGTTAAATGAGCAAGTTGGATTTAATAGTCTATAAGTTGCCTTTCATTTCCAGCATTCTATGAAGATATGGCACACTAAAAGTCCCAGGGCTACAATTGTTCCACTCCCCACAAATAAGTGTTTAAAGTTTCCTGCCAAAAGCATTAATAAATATGTAATAAATCAAGGATGGTTGACAATCATTATTCTTAAAGTATGAGTGTATTCATTATTAATCATTAAAAAATATTAAAACGATCCATTTCATCAACACTAATAGTTGAACAATATTCAAATGGATTTTATTATTACAATTTCTCTTGATATGAAATCAGGATGTTATACTTAGCATATATCTGAAATTATTTGTCAAGATACACAACTACTTATTTAAAGTTTTATAGTAGATTTCTCAAAACATCTCACACTCAAAATGTCCCAAAATGAACTTATTGTCCTTTCCCCAAAACTTGTCATTTCCTATTTTACCTGTTTTTTCTAGAGCTGAGTGGGGAACCTGAGACTTTGAGGTCACATGTGGCCCTTTGACTGAATTCAGATTTGTTCTGTGAAGTTTTTTTTTTTTCAAAGGGCCACACTTGAGGATCTAGAGGATCACATGTGGCCTTGAAACTGCAGGTTTCTACCTCTCTCTAGAGGGTATCACCATCCTCTTAATCACCCAGATATGTAATTTAGGTATCATCCTTAACTTCTCATTATAGTTCCCTATATTTGTCACCAAGTACTTTAGTTTCTACCTCCATAACATCTTCAGCATAGGCTCTGTTTTCTTCTTTGACACTAAATTTGACATCCTACTGGTACAGATGAGACTCCATAAAAACACACATAGAATGTTGAAGGAGACTGCTGGATATTTTTCCTGATCCAAGTCTTTCCTCATTCAAGTGCATTCTCTGCTCAGCTATAAAATTTATCTTCCAAAAGTCCAGGTGTGACCATATTATCTGTCAGTCAATCAACCTGAGTGGTTCCCTAATGTCCCCAGCATCAATAAAGATTGTTGTCTTTTAAAGCCCTCCAGAAGCAGCCCCCTTCTTATATTTCCAGGATTCTTACATCTTACCACTAACCTATCCTCCTACCAATGTATGATAAGATCCAATAACATCCTCCTCATTGATGTTCCTTGCACAAGACACTTCATCTTTCAAATCCATGTGTGTGTATATATGTGTGTGTATATATATATATATATACACATACATATGTATGTGTATATCATTACCTGACTCCTATACCTCATTGCTGAACTTTCCCTAGTCAGACATTTTTGCCTGACACATAACAAGGACTAAATAAATGCTTATTGACTGACTCCTTGAATATACTTTAAAGCTTTGAGTAAGGACAACATTATCAAACATCTACATTACCTAGGTTTATGTGATTAATGTAGGCAGACCAGCTAAAAGACTAGAATTACTTTTTGGGAAAACTGTAGCTCTAACCATATTCATTTTTCTAGTCATAATTTTTAAGTTCATTCTTTGTCCAAGCTCAAATGCTAATTTTCTGAATAAGTAAAGTTAGCATTAGACATAGTTTGGTCCTCAAATATGATGTGCATGCATAGCTATATGTCTGTAAGCACACAAATCAAACATGAATATAATTTATGTCATACATTGTATGCTTTCTGCATATGTGCACTACATATGTATGACACATACATACACATATACATATAGTATTTGCAGATATAAAGGCATATCATATATACATTCATATTGCCTATTCCTGTTTCTAGAAAACACAAATACATTTCTAGACATAAAAATAAGTATGCTATTTAGTAATAGAAAGTGTAATATGAATTACATGCTAAGGTAATAAGAAAACACACTTACCTTATGTTTTTACTGACATAAGTTGCAAAAGAATGTAGTATGTCATGAGTTAAAAACTTAAAACACAAAACTTGGGTAAAAGACTGGGCGAGGTGGCTATTAATAGAAAATGTAATATTGAGTCTATAAAGGACCTGAAGAAAAATGTTTTGTCCATACATATAGCAAAGAAATCAATAACGGGGAGGAACTACACATTGAGCTTTGAGATACAATCAACAATCAAAAAAACAAAGCAAAGTGAGAGAAGAAATCTTATAAAAGAAAATAATCTGGGCCAAGCCTAACTCAGGCCAGTTCAATGATTCAGGTTCACAGTGTGTATGGGGTAGAGGGGGGAGGGAGAGAGGGCAGTCAGCTAGAGAAGAAGGCAGTAGATTGACTCAAGGGCACATAGACTTACTGACCTTGTCAAGCAGAAGGAACACCTCAGGAGAAACTGAGAGAAAAGAGGATAAAGTGAAGAATGATATTGAAATCAAATGACCTCAAAATTCTCAGAAAAGTGAAAGCCAAGGTACTTGGTGGGTGGAGGAAGTGGAAAGTAGGGAAGTTTTAAAGAAATAGGATGTTTGGGAAAGTTACAGTGTTAAGCAAGAGAAGAAATTAATTACTGGACAAGAAAAACAGAATTATATTCCTGCAGTGAAGGCCCAGTTGCAGTTAAATCACATGTATTTATAATGCTCTCTGCTCTCCGAGGTTATTTGACTTCTTGCAATTCTGATCATAAACCCATTAAGAGCAATTGAGAGAGATGGTATGTGAAGAATCCTGGTCTGAGGTTTTACAAGGGAAGAACAATGATTACACAAGGCCATGAGAGATTCAAGGGTAGAGGACAGAGTACAGTCAAAGTGACTGACTAAATGGTCGTTTGGAAAGATAAGTAAAATCATAGAAGGGGTAAAGATATGAAAAAAAAAATCTGAGTAGAGGGATTATAGCAAAGGCTCTTAATCTGGGTTCCATGAAATCAAAGAAAAGATATTTTGATAATTGGATTCCTTTGTGATTCTTTCTTTGTGATATATACATAGATGAATGCATATGTGTATATGCACATATATATGAGTGTATGCGTGTGTGTAAATAATTCCATTAATTTCACTAAAGTATCAAAGTCATTCATGATGTGAAAAAGTTTAAAATCTCTGCATTAGAGGTTTTAGGGAGGGCAAATTATAATTTTAAAAGATAATTAGCTAAGAAGATATGGAATAATAATTTTTAAAAAGTGGTAAGACTGAGAAATGTTGAAGGTTTTAACAAAGTAATTGGAACACATGGGTAATGCAGTGTGACATTATCTCTGTGTATGGAGCTGAAGAATTGGGAGATTAGCAAATTTAAGAGATATGGATATGGAATCCCTGTAGCATGAAGGCAGGAATTGGAAACTGGTGGAAGAAGAGAGTGATTCAGGTAATGAACTCTAAGAGAAAAGAGAAAGAATGATTAGAGTTATACAGCAGTCATAATGATCTGGATGAGTTGCAAATTTTTAATTTAAGTTGTATTGTAGGAGGACAAATAGCCAAAGTCACATGATTAGTCATTTCTGGAACCAAAACTGCGACTCAGGTTTTCTGAATCTAAACCTATTGCTTTTTATACTATTTATACTATTAAGTATTTTTAAGTGTCTACTATGTGCCAGACACTCTGCTAAGTGCTGGGTATACAAAAAAACAAACAAAAAAACAAAACAGTTAAGTATAATACTTCAGGGGAAAATATGGTCTTTCAATGAAATAGAGGACTTTCAAGCATTCTTGATGAAAAGACCAGAACCGAAAAGAAAATTTGACTTTCAAACACAAGAATGAGAAGGAGCATGAAAAAGTAAACAATAAAGAGAAGTCATAAGGGACTTACCAAAGGTGAACTGTTTACATTCCTACATGGAAAGACAATATTTCTAACTCTTAAAACTTTTCAGTATCTGGGTAGTTGGTAGGACCACACACACACACACACACACAAACACACACACACACGTACACACATGCACGCACATACAGAGACAGAGAGCACAGAGAGAATTGCATAGGATGGGGCCATATCTTAAAAGAAATTAAGGTAAACAGTGAGAGAGAAATGTAGTGGGAGGAGAGAGGGTGAAATGGAATGGGGTAAATTATATCTCATTCAAGAGGCAAGCAGGAGACTTTTTAGTGGAGGGAAAAAGAGGAGAGCTTAGAAAAAACATGAAGTTTACCCTCATCACATTCGACTAAAGGAAGGAATAAAATGCACACTCATTTTGGTATGAAAACCTATCTTACAATACAGGAAAGTGGGGGAGAAGGAGATAAGCAGGGTCGGGGGGATGATGGAAGGGAGGGCAATGGGAGGAGGGAGCACAACACTCAGGGAGGGACAGGATCAAAAGACAGAATAGAAACAGTGGGGGGCAGGATAGGATGGAGGGAAATACAGTTAGTCTTACACAACACGACTATTATCAAAGTTATTTGCACAACTACACAGATATGGCCTATATTGAATTGCCTGCCTTCCCAAAGGGAATGGGTGGGGAGGAAGGGATGGGGAGAATTTGGAACTCAAAGTTTTAGGAACAACTGTTTAGTATTGTTCTTGCTACTAGGAAATAAGACATACAGGTAATGGGGAATAGAAAGTCATCTGTCCCTACAGGATAAAAGAGAAGATGAGGACAAGAGAAGAGAGGGATGATAGAAGAGAGGGCAGATTGGTGATAGGGAAAATTAGACTGCTCAGTGTATTGGGGTGGGGGGAGGGGATAAAAGGGGAGAAAATTTGGAACCCAAAATTTTGTGAAAATGAATGTAAAAAGTTAAATAAATAAATTTATATTAAAAAAAATCCAGTTAAAAACATTCACTCTCCTCAAGGAGTTTACAATCTGATGATCCCTTTCTCTATCAGCTAAACAAGAAAAAATCAGGCAATGGCAAATTCTGTTTTTAAGAGTATAATGAGGACAATGGGGATGGTAAGAAAATGTGCTGGAACAAATGTCTTCTTGTACCAGATTTTAGAGCACCTTGAATATGCTGATAAGGTATTGAAACTTAAAGCTTAGACAAAGGTATTATATGATCAGAAATGTGCTTTAGGGAGATTAATCTCTTTGTGAAAGGCAGGAGGCATGGGATGGATTAGCGTGAGGGATTCTTGTTTTAAGGATATTGTAGTTATCCACATGAGAGGTGGAGATTCCCTGGATTAAGAATGACAGTGAGAAGAAAAGGTAGGAATTCAAGTCATTTTGAAGTGAATGAGTAGCTGATATTTGACTATGGTTCAGATGTTAGGATAATGGAAAGGATCTTTATGGTTTTCAGTCCCGATGATCAATTAGGAGGATGTTGGTTTCATTAACAGACATAAACGTATTTTTGTTAATGAAACCAATATCCTATTTGAGAATCGTATGCTTTATATGGAAGTTGATGAGTTTAGTTTTAGATAGATAGTATTTATGTTGCTAGTAACATATATGTTACAGGTAGGTGAAGATATAGGGAAAATTAGGAATACAAATGTAAATGTGACAGTCATATGCACTGTGTGCATAACTGAAACTATGAAAGTGAATGAAATTAGTATAGGGTAGAATTTAAGTAGAGAAGAGGGTTAAGAATCTACACTTAGACCAGATAATGCCTAGAAACACAGACTATTTAATCATAATGTTAAAAGGGGGCATTTAAAAATTATACTGTTCTGATTTTCTCCCAATTAATCTATCTCTTCCATTATATCTCTGAAAGATGGACATTCAGACTGTGTTGGAACAAGTGATGTGGGAGTTTGCTCCTTTATTCTGGATTTTTAAAGAATTGTCATGAACTTGAAATATTAAAATAAAAATTATGTCTTCCTATTTACCTGTTAGTTATAATGCTAGTGTTATTTCCCACATATGCAACTTCTGTACAGTTCTTTTGCAAAGACTCGGTTTATAATTTTCCATTTATAGCTTATTTCATAAATATGCTCCAATAAATACTTAAGTGCAGCTGAAATTGATGTACTTCCCTCTCAGTAGCTGGTTTGACTGATTCTAAATGCTTAATAATGTGATATTTAGCAAAAATGTACCAAAGGGTCCAAATTAATTTGAGCAAAATTGATCAGCAGACAACAGCTAGCTTGTGAGCACAACAGGCAAAGCTTCTATTCATCCTTCTCATTTTGTGAAGATAATTACTTAGGGCCAAAGATGCATAACCAGAAATGAATTTTGAACACAATTTCTTAGAAAAGTAAAGAATTAAAGTTCATCTTGATTTGAACTTCATTCATGTTAGTTGCAGAAATCTATCACTAACTATAAGAAAATATAGGAAATATTAGAAATTTATTGTGGAAATTCAAAGCCATTTAATTTATTATTAAATGTCACTTTGCATCTTACTGGATCACTGTGGATCCTGAGAATTGCTTCCATTGATATATCAAAATCTCATGACTGCCTGTAAGGCATATTTTTCAATTATTTCTTATCCTTCTCTACTCCCTTGTTATCCTCTCCATTTCCTCTTTTCCTCTCTTTTCTTATGACCTCCTCTTTCTATTAGCTTTATTTCATAGACCATAAACAATTAGCTAAACCATTGTAATGGTAATTTAAATTGGGAGATCTTTCCCATTCATGAATAGACCTATGTGACCTGACTGGGTCACATGGAAGCCTGAGTCACATGGAGCTTGTGGTGGGAGGAGTTTGCTGAATGGGTGGGACAGGAAGAGGTGGAGCTAGAGCAGACTTGAGAAGAAATTTTGAAAGAGCATCCAGAGCTAGAACTGATGCAGGCAAGCCCACAGCTGACCGTGAGTGTGAAAAGAGCATTTTGTTTAAGAAAGGCTTATTTGTGATTTATTTAAGGGAACTGGTTTGTGGGAAGCCTAGAAGGGAGAAGGCTTGGGGATGGTGCTGTCCTCTGCATTGTTATTATGTATAGATTTTTATTGCCATGATGGATTTGACTTTCTGGTGTCTGAATAAATGTTTTGGTTCTATCTTCCATGAGGAGAGTCTGTTCTATTTTGCAATTCAGAATTATGCTGGGATATTCATGGCCACCATAGGCACTGTGAATACCCATTGGTGCTACAACCATTATTTAAATATTCTCCATTCCCACCCCCAGGTAGCACTGAGAGTTCAGATGACCAAAGACTTGGTGAGCTGAAGTGTGTATAAACATACATTTCCAAAAAAAAAATGGTTTTGCAATTTATTTTACCTTGAAGGGATTTCTGTCAGGTACATCTGACTATAGAAAATGTATATTAGAAAACACTCTAGTTCATAAACTTCATATGATCTTTTGTCCTTCATAATCTCTGTCTATTTAGAGTCAGAATCTTAGCCTAGCTGCCTTCAAATCTGAAATACAAATATACCAAATGCTAACAAAAGTATGAATTCTCTCTGTAACAGTCTTGATTACAGACAACTTCTTCAGTTGACTCAGTTATTTCCCTCATGTTTTGTCATTTCTTTTTTTTTGTTGTTACCCAAATAATCATTTCTAAGATTTGTAAGGGAATGAAGACATGATTTGAACAAATATTATTTATGCATCATCACTGACAAGGGTGATCCACCCTTTCAGTGATATGGAAACTACTACCTCAAAAGACAGCTACTTTTATTTTTGGGAAACTAATTTTTTTCAGAGATACAGTTTTTCTAATGTTGATAACAAATACGTCTTTCTGCATCTGTCTTTTCACCTCTTGTTTCTAATTCTGTCTTATGCATCCAGGTAAAACAGATCAATTTCTTCCATGAGAATGATGTTTTTTAACTTGGAGAGAGCTATCATTTTACCCCAAGTCTTTCTCTGAAGAGTATGCTGTAGTAGATGGAGGGTCAACTATGAGTCAAGAAGACTTGGTTTGAAGTTCCAAATGGGACAAATATCTATTTACCTATGCAACCTTTGCCAAGTCACTTAATATTCTGTAGTCAACTCTCTAAGACTGTATTTTGCAAGAAAGATCCTGATTTACATTTATGGATGATATTTCCTCCACCTACATATGCATAAATATGCACACATGTATTCATATGGATGCATGTGGATAGATACAAGACAACATATCACAAAACACACTCATGTGTGTGTATGCATACATATGTTTATTATGTTAATTTATATACCAATGTATATATATTTCAATGCTCACATATGGACCAAGTCAAAATTCTTGGTGATGTTCACTGGCATACACAACATAGGACAAGGTTGTGTCTTTTCCCTTGATTTTGATGAGCATTATGTTGTCACCTTTTCCAAGAGCTATGGAAGATCTATTCTCACAGTGCCTTGGATAGTGCCTTCTCCAAGATGGGGTGTAGTGCCAACATCATCTTCCACACAAAATCCTTCCATGGGGGCAAGAAGTACCACGTCACATCTGAAATGACATTTCTGAATTGCAAGAAATCCTTTTGTACAATCTAAAGAGAATGAAATGGTGTCACATATGCACAATGTGCAACAACGGAAAATATGGTCTTCATTGATACCAAGAAAATGCCAATAATCAAGAAAAAAGTGAAGAAGCTGAAACACCAGAAACTATGAGTCATGCAGCCTCTGGAAGGATGTCATTTGCAACTTAAAAATCAGAGACATCGATGCAGTCACTTAAACAAAGCACAAACTGGAAGAGACACAGAGAGCAGAAGCTTGAGAAAGGAAGGTAAGAGACATCCAGTGGGAGACCAGGTTATTCCATGAAGATAGAGAGTGTTGGGTCTATGAAGAGCCATTTCTGAAACAAATTGGAGCCAGCAAATATTGACCTTCAGAGGAGTAGAGGACCTTCATGCTGCAAGTCCAGCCATCATCACCTTCTCTTGTGAAGTGAGGGTAGACCTCCTTCCTTTTGCAGTGCTTTCTATCTCAGGGATACTGGACTTACTGATGCAGATGACCAATTAAAGCAAGACAAGTCTCATTTATTTTCTTAAGGGAAGTCACTAGATGTTGATTTCAGTTTTAAGATACATTCAAGCTTTGAAAGCATTTGTAAACACTGGTTTCAAACTCTGTGTGTGTTTGTGTGTGTGTGTGTGTGTGTGTGTGTGTATCACCAGTACCACTGCCAAGGTACAGAGCAAGTCCCACATACTCTTGAGTTCTATCTCTATATAAATCTATCTATATATAAATATATGCATATATACACCCAACCCACACCCACATCCACCTTCCACCCCCCCATATATGTATGTATATATACATATATATATATATACATAATGGAAGTCTTAACTTACTATTCTTTACATCTATAAATAGATATTCCTTTGAATGAATGGTTTATTAGAAAATTGTTTAGCAAACTTTAAAATCAAATGTTTTAGCATTTCATTATTTCACTCAAAATATTTTCTGTATTTTTATTTTAAACTGAACAATTGAATTATAACTAACCATTGACTATATTTTAATTTCACTATGGGCAGCATCTTAAGGGCTCATAAAATAGTTTTCCAAAAATACCTATGCATATGTATACATATCACTGTGTAATATGCCTATGAGTATATACTTGGAAGAAAATATACCTTACACAATACATAAAATTTGATTTAAAATTTTTTATTGATTTAAGACACTGTTTCAATCCCCTTTAACTGCCTCCACGTGAAGTTTTTATGCTATGAATTTGTGACGATGCTAAAAACAAGATATTAGAAAAACAAATTTTTGATTAAGAAGATTATGGATTAATAAATGCTCAGAGGGAGAGCTAATACTTTGGCAGTAGAATTAGGATCTTAAAGGACCTTATCAGGCCAAACTGTTATAATGAAATGTAATAAATGTAAAGTTTTTCACTTGAATTTTAAAAATCAAAACACAAGCAGATGATAGGCTGTGAATGAATAGACAAGAGTTTATTTTAAAAAAAAGTTTTGGCAGCATCCATGGTCTTGTAAAGTCAATATTGTGAAACAACTGCTAAAAATGTGTATGTGATCCTAATCTACATTAAAAGAATCATTACGGCTAATGTGAAATCGGTCATGATCCTACTGTCTTCTACTCCAGTCATATTAAATCACAATTGTGAAAACCACATTGTAGAAAAGGTATGGACACCTGGGAATGTGCCCAGTGTAAAGTAATGAGGATGTTTAATACACTCAAAACTATGCCAAGCAAGAAGCAAGTAAAAAACTAGAAAAAAACTAAAATATCAGATTGATAGTGAATAAAAAAGAAAAAAAACACTTTTGTACATCATAGTTAGAATGCTCCCAGATCCAAGCAAAGTGATAATAATTCAGTTCACTCTATTTTGTAAGAGTATATGAATTGGTATTTCTAGTTTCAGCCCAATTCGTTATACATTCATTGTTTACTATGTTTAAAACACTGTCCTCAGCTCTGGGGATGGATGAAAAGACAAAACCAAAACATAGTAACTAACCACAAGAAGTTTATATTCTAATGGGAATATAAAGAGATATGTATACATGAAAGTTTAAAAAGGAAAGAGAAAATATAAAAAAATTTATGGATACCAGGAAAAATAAAATCCATAGAAAGTGATGTATTAGGTAAATATTCAAGAAAGTCATATTTCACTTGCATTTTACTAGAAGAATAGGAAGCCCTTGGGAAAGGATTCAAATATCTGTATTTAATTGGGATCTGGGTAATTCAGAGACTATCTATTTGGAAGTTACAAGATTATGAGACATAACTTTTATGGATTAAATATGTCCATAGAGTTGGCTTAGTCATTTCGTAATTGAGATAAGCTCAGAGGTACACTGTAATGCTATTTTTAAAGTAGATGTCTAGTAATATCAATTTTGAAATGTCCTAAACAGAATTCAATATCCCCTTCTCCTATTTCCCAACCTCCCCCTCTTCCTAGCTGCCACACTACTGTTAAGCACATCACAAGGTCTTCTACAGCTTCTGGGTTCTCATCAACACATTGCTGTCATTCTCTGAATATATCTAATATTTTGCCCAATCTTCTCATCTCTATCTATACATTCCTCACTTGAATCTCTTATCTCCTCCCACATAGCTCTCTCCACGGTTTATGCCTCAACACCTTTCTCCTATACTATTAAAATTGTCTCCTTTTGGTCTCAACTTCAAGCCTTTAGTTGCTCTGATTCATTCTCCACAAAGTCAACAAAGTGATTATTCAAATGTCACACATTTGATTATTTCACCCCCTGCTCCAGGAATTCTAGTGGCTCTATTATCTCAAGAATCTAATGCAAACTTTGACTTGACAATTAAAGCTCATCAAAACCTATTTCCTTCCTATCTCCTTACATGTTCCTCACCTACATGCACTCTATTTTCAAGCAATACTGCTCTAATTACCCTTCCTTTCACATGTTTTCACACTTTGCCTTTGAACTTGCTATATCCAATGCCTGGCATAAATGCATTCCTCACCTCTGTTTCCTGGGATCCCAAAGTTCTTTCAGGATCATCTCAAGTGCCCTCTATTATGTGGAACTTTGCTTGAGGCCTAATCCCATCTCCCACTCTCTTTTGCATAGGTTCTGTATATACATACATATGCATGCACATGTTTACGCGTGTATACATTGTCTTTTATTATTAAATTGTAAGATCTTTGAGGGCAGGTCCATAGTATGCAAAGGATACTGGCAAGTAGCCCAGTTGGAAATGATCTGTTGTTACCATCAGGAGAGTAATAGTAGCTCATGAGCATAAAACACATCTAAGGATTAAGTATTAAAAATATATTTTAGAGATCTATGCTTGAACTCTGCATGATGCAGTGTTGGGAAGTGATTTAATGTGATGAATATCTGTTACTTTGACTACTCAGTTTTGTTTTGTTCTGTTCTTTCCCTCTGTATAATTTAAAATTGATATTCATAAGGAATTGTGGTTGAAGGTAACACATTTTTGTTTAAATATATTATGGCTAATATTTTTTGTTCATCATTTACATTCCAAAGGAATTACTCTGTTGCTAGCAAAATTGTTATTCAGAGAATAAATCCTGAGATTTCTTGCTTTTATAACACCCAAATCATGCATATTTTTTGTCAATACTTCACATCATTACACATTGGGATATGTAAGAAATCATGTTTCAATCTATGGCAACAATCTTGTGCTCTGTCCAGTCTGATCATACTAGCAACTCAAGTTCCCTGAGAAAACATTTTTAATTTTCCAATTGTTGTTTTGTATTGTATTTGACTACAC
Organism: Bettongia penicillata ogilbyi; assembly: GCA_023548195.1. Taxonomy (NCBI): domain Eukaryota; kingdom Metazoa; phylum Chordata; class Mammalia; order Diprotodontia; family Potoroidae; genus Bettongia; species Bettongia penicillata. Next base: position 1,078,475 of record JAJHZJ010000609.1, on the reverse strand, counting down.
ATTTGACATGAAGTTTCTGCAAGAATTAAGAAAACTAATCTCACCTTTTTCTATAACTCATCAAATGGTACAACATTAGAGGAGAATTTATTTTGCAATTAGAGAGAAGTAAGGTGTTTGACACACACAGGAAATAATAAATGTGTACTATTTATGCTTACCAGTCTTTGAGGAAGATGTTCATTGAGTTGTTGAAGAGTTCATTCTGTAAAGCTCTTTCCTTATCAGCATTTAAATGTATCAAAATTCCTTTGAGAGCACAGAGTGGTCCATTCTTAAAGGATGGAAAAGTTGAAGAGTTTGAAGAAACTTTAGAGATCTTTAAATCTAAGACATCCTTTTATAGAGGAAGAAACTGTGTTGTGTTCTAAATGTCACATTTTAGTAAGGACGGTAGTAAACTGGAGAATGTGATGAAGACAAAAAAACCTAGATTAAACCATTTGACAATAAATTGAAAGAACTGAGATTATTACATCCTAACATACATTCCCTTCCCTGGAAGGTGTGTTTATTCAATAATCTTCATGCTTTCTAACATAGGGGACTGCTCTCTTCCCCTTCTCCTATATGGGAATGTCATTGTATACAGACAGAAATGAAGATTTCTGTTGATGTTCTGGATTGTATACCATGAACTGCATTTCTAATCATTATTCCATCCTTTAAATCATTATGTGGCCTCAGGCCAGTTTTCTCACTACTTTCTTTACGATGTATCTTGTTAGGAGAAGTGTCATTTGAAAGCAGCAGTCAGTAGAACCATGAAAAGTAGATAGTTCATCTGCTACCGCAGTACAGTTAGCATTTCCCAAATGCAAATCTTTCTTCTCTACTAGCAGACATTTTCTAGAGATTAGGGTACTAATTATCTCCAAGATCCATAGTTTATATTAACTTCAACAGATATACATTGGTGATCTACTCTATGTAAAACCTTAAATCAATTACTAAGCATAAAAGCTAAGATAAAACCACTCAAACTCAAAAGGGATTGAATTCATTTGGGAAATACAATGTTTTGATGAGTGGCTTTGATATGAGTTAAACTGAGGAAAGAACTAATGAGAGGGATCAAGGAAATTTCATCAAGAAAATGACAATAATTTAGAGACTTGAATGCAATGAATTCTGAAAAAACAACAATATTTATAGGCAAATTGCCTTAGGAATTCAACGAAGTTAAAAATATTCAAGACTGACTATATGGCAGGCACTATGTGAGGCACTAAAATGAAGACAAAAATGAAATAGTTCTCATTTTTTTTAATATTAAGGAAATTAAAATTATTCTGTGCCATTTAATAATTGACTATTCAACAATTGATCCTAATCTGTGTTATTGCTTCATTTTTTGTGATTGCTCAAATCATAGTTTTACATTTTTGAGTTAAGCTCAAGGATGTAGCTTTGCCTCTGAGTTCATTTAAAGGTGTAATTATAAGGAAGAGCTGTCATTGCTATTATCATTAGCCCATGAGACATCTGCTTGTCTGTAATCCCCAACCGACTCAACATGGGGCCATTCCTTAAAACATATGTCTGTCTTTGCCTATCCTTGTATAGTTAAAGGAGATTTCAACTTCTCTAAAGGGACAGGTAGTCATATGGTACTAATGCCCTAGCAAAGATTACAAAATGCAGATGAATTACATATAATAATTAATATTTCTTAATTGTCGTATTGCAAATGATAAACCACACATGAATGCCAATCCACTTTCCTTGGTATAGTCAGTTGTAATGTTCCAAGACCCACTTCTTTCCTATATGTCAATAGAGAGGGTGTCCTTCATCTCATTGAGGTCACTGACCTTACTGAGGCAATCAGTCTGAACCATTTTATTAACATCATTGTCAACAAACTATTTTTGCTTAGAGTATGTGCTTTGGTTTACCTTTATTGAATTGGTTCATAATAATATCATGAAAACTATATATCTAAAACCAAAAGTGAATATCACATGCTACAAGGATACAGTAAAAACTGTCTCATTAAATACAGGAGTAAAACAAGGATGTCTGCTGTCCCCATGACTATATGATACAGTTCTAAAATGTCAGTGGTAGAAATAAACTAGAAAAGGAAAATAAAGGCCTAGAATAGGTAAAAAGTAGACAAAATAGTACTTTTTATGTAATCCTAGGGAATCAATTAACAAAAGCAACATTTGAACCTAGCAAATAGATTCAGCAATGTAGAAGCCTATGGAATAAAGCTTCAAACATCAATAATATTTCCATATAATAATGCAAAAATCCAATAGATAATTATAGAAAAAAATCACATAACGCATAAGATACAAAAAAATACAAAATGCATAAGAGAAAGCAGAGTTGAGTTTGATGATCCCTTGACTTGAGGGTATTATTTATTACTAGGTAACTAAGTGTATCGTCTGGAAGGATGGTCCAGAAGTCAGAAAGACCTGAGTTCAAAGATACCCTCAGTGTCTTCTTCCTTATCTTTACACAGATCCTTTTAAGCTCCTAGAATCTTCTGCTTTTATCAATCTATATCTGGTCCTTCTCTCCACCACAATAGGTCACATTCTCTAAAATTATTTTTGGTTTATGACTCTCCATTCATCATGATATAGACTCTTAAGTGTTAAAAACAAGGTATTTGATGGATAAATTTATTTGCTTTAAGCTTTTGTTGCCTAGTAGACTGTCTCACCCATAATCCATGCTTAATAAATGCTGTTTAAATTGAATTTTGTATTCTGTCCCATTGCACACAGTGCCTAGAAGAAGACATTGTCTGAATTGTATGCTCAATAAATTAATGATTTGATTTTATAATGAATAAATGTTTAACTGAAATTTTCTTTTAATCTAGTTCCAATGGATTTTTTATTAGACAGAAAAGAATAATGTGACCATGATATGGTGTGAGATGATTAGAAAGCTGATTTATTAGAAATAGAATATTAACCTATTTGTTGCTATTGATTTTTTTCTTGCCTTTCCCAATAAACATGCAATTAATCTATTGGAATTAGCTGTAATATCGTTATTCCTGCCACCAAAACATTTTTTTTTTTCTGGGACAAATCTCTCAGTTTCTGGGATATGATATAGACACCATTCTCTAGGTTAACTTATTCATCCATCTTTCCTTTAAAGTGGGAAATCTGAAAGTCTCTGAGAAGAGCTATCACCAAGCTGTAATGACTCAAATCCTGCCAGGGTTCAAGAGGGAGAAATACTAGTGTGGATAAATTGCATTCCTACTTTGTTCAGTTTTAGTTGTTTTGAGCTCTTACCAGTGTGCTTCTCATTTCAGTAAGTCATAATGATGATGTCATTCATTTTAAAACCTAGAACAATTAATGATAGGTTAAAAGCAAGAATACTCATGAAATTTACTTAATACAAGGTAAAAGAAAGGAAAATAACATGTTATTTAACAGAAGCTAAATGAAGGGACACTTTAAGCATGATAATCCATTCATTAACCTTGGTCCCATTCGCTGACAAATGCACACAGTTATCATGAAAAAGAGTAGGCATATATTTGTAGAACCTAATAGGGAGGTCCATGAATGGGAAAATCCTCATGTCTGCATGCTGTAAAAGTGTCAAGCTATTCTTTAACAAAGTGGTTTCCTTAAATCGGAGAACTGTAAAGCTCCTTGGGTTGACTCTTTGGCTGTACAGGTAAATCCAGAGACCTCTACTCAAAAGAGGATTCTGTTTTATATAGGCTGTTCTCAGAGAAACTTCTCATACCTAAAAACCTCTTTTCCTCTTCATTTTTCCCTCTCAAGCCAAAGAGGACAGTAGGGAGCAGACACCTATGAGACAATGAATTTTTTCAACCTATAGGTGGTGCTCAAAGGTCATATTCATCACAGTACAGATCTCTTCCAATATTATCAACCAGTGCTATGAAATTTTTTGTCAACCAATCAGTAAAGCATATAAATTAGTAAATACATACACACACACACGCACACGCACACACACACACACATATATATATATACACATGTACGCACACACACATATATATATACATATATGAATATACAATACACACACACACACACATCCCCTTCAATCAGCAGGAAGGCTCCTATAAAAGATCTGCAGCCTTCCTTTCAGTGTAATCTCTTGTATCTTCACAAATGGACTTTCATATTGTCAAAGGTTATTTCTTATGGTCAGTGACTTGCATTTACCTTATGAAGTGAAATACGAAGCATGGACTTTCAGTTATGAATTCAAAAGTTCTCATTTGCTCTCCTCCTGGTTTTCAAACAGTTATTTGATTTACTACTTTGTCAGCTATAACCTTTAAGATTCTAAAAAAAAGTCACATGTAAATGAGCCAATGCCTTATAGTCATCACTACCTCAGTTATTTATCTGTCTTCAAATAGATAGTCTCAATACAGTCTTGGGAGAGCTCGTTCTTTATCTGGTCTACCTAGCAGCTTTTGTCTGTCTTTACCAGTTTATCAGTGATATTCACTAGTGGATTTCATTCATCTTCCTTACACAAAGGTCTTCCCATTTTGACAACAAACTTTTCACATATGAATGGTGTAGTACCTTAAGGTTTATGTTTTTCTCTCTTCTAAAGTTGGCTGGAGGCAAAATTTTAAAGAGAAGAATCATTGAATAGTGTATAAAACTAGCCTTAGAACCTAGAGGATTTGAATTCCCACTCAAACACATATTAACTATGAAATTTGGGGAAAGTTTTTTCTTTTATTTAAAACTTCTTGACAAATCAACCTAACCTTCCATAAAGGTTTATAACAGGATAACTTCTTGTTTCACAAGAATAATTTGAGAAAAAAATTGCAAAATTTAATGAATTCTATAAATGTGAGTTATTATTATGTCTCTAACCTCACCCTGGGTAATGCAATGCTCTCATGCTCTTCTCTGGGTACCTCTGTCCCTATATTTGGCCACCCTTTCCCTCTTCTAGAAGGCCTTCATTCCTTAGTCATAGATTTAGAGCTAGCAGGCCCCTCAGCAGCAGTCCATCTTCCTCCTGATTTTATAGATAAGGAAACTGAAGCACAACCACTGGTCCATATCACATAAATAATATGCTCCAAAACTAGGATTCCTAACTGCCTTTTTGAGGAAGAATACTGGATTTGTTGACAAGCAACCTGGGTTCAAATCCTGGTTATCTTACTGGAGGTCGTGTTATAACAATATTGTCCATAGTAGGAAAAGTAGGACTAGGTATTGGAGTTGTAATTATAGATGTCCTAGACTCATGATTGAGAACCTGGAAATGGTATCTGATCTAAGGGAGTTTTTCACAAAGTAAAAAGGACACTGAAGAAATCAGTTCATAGGAAAACTTTGTATGCTTTTGATACTGTTGCCTGTGGGCATTTGTAATACCCACGAGGCACACTTGCCTTCTGATGCACCTGGTTAATCTTCAGTCACTGCTCCGATCATCAGATTCCTAGATAGCTTTATTTGCATATGACATGCTTTTAAAAATTTCTCACATATTTCATTGCCTTACTTACAGTTTAAAGTTTTTGACACAGCAAGATGCTTCAAAGAAAAATTTAATTAAACATGTTTTTATAATAACAAAATTCATCTGAACCCCTCACACTGGCAAACAATACAAACTCCTTCCTTCTAAGTAAAAATGAACATCATAGCTTTCTGGAAACAATAGGAAGAAAGTAGAAGATGGAGTAATGAATCCCTTCCATGCTAAAGTCTGATAGGAAGACTGCTTATTTTACATTAAAAGTTCAATATAGACATTTTATTTTTATATAAGCTCTACTTTCCTTATCACAAGTATTTTGAGCAAAATGGAATGAAGTTTTTATTCTAGAATAATTACTGCTAGTTACAAGTTTTTATTCTAGAATAATTATTGCTAGTTACATTCATGGAGATTTGAGAGAGGAGTTGCTCTGTCCTTCATGTAATAACCAGGCCCTGGGTGGGGAACCTGCAACCTTGAGGCCATATGTTGACCTTGAGGTTGCAGGTTCCCCACCCTTGAACTAGACCTAGTAGATAACATGGTTCAACTATTATTTTCAGAATTGTGATTTATTTCCTATAATCCTTTCCCACTTACTGGAGGAATACTTTTTTAGTTGACTAAAAACCTTGATTGTCATTCTTGGGATTCATAATTTTGGAGTAAAGCTATAGGCAGTATAAGGGAAACTTGGATCTAAAAAAAATTTTGTGGAGATGCAATTCATATGCTAGATATTCTATTACATGTTTTTTTTTTAATTTATTTATTTATTTAAATTTTTTACATTCATTTTCACAAATTTTTGGGTTCCAAATTTTCTCCCCTTTTATCCCCTCCCCCCACCCCAATACCCCAAGCAATCTAATTTTCCCTATCTCCAATCTGCCCTCTCTTCTGTCATCTCTCCCTTCTCTTGTCTCCATCTTCTCTTTTCTCCTGTAGGGCCAGATGACTTTCTATTCCTCATTAACTGTATGTCTTCTTTCCTAGTTGCAACAACAATACTAAACAGTTGTTCCTAAAACTTTGAGTTCCAAATTCTCCTCATCCCTCCCTCCCTACCCATTCCCTTTGGGAAGGCAGGCAATTCAATATAGGCCATATCTGTGTAGTTTTGCCAATGACCTCCCTGATAGTCGTGTTGTGTAAGACTAACTGAATTGCCATCCCTCCTAACCTGCCCCTCCTTGTTTCTCTTCTGTCTTTTGATCCTATCCCTCCCCAAGTATTGACTTCAAATTGCTTCCTCCTCCCTTTGCCCTCCCTTCCAAAATTCCCCCCCTTGCAATATCTCTTTCTCCCCCACTTTCTTATACTGTAAGATAGGTTTTCATACCAAAATAAGTGTGCATTTCACTCCTTCGTTTAGTCAAATGTGATGAGGGTAAACTTCTTGTTGTTTTTTTTTTTTTTTTCTCAGCTCTCCTCTTTTTCCCTCCACTAAGAAAAACTCCTACCTGCCTCTTAAATGACATATAGTTACCCCCTTCCCTTTCCCTCCCCCTACATTTCTCTCTCACCATTTACCCTAGTTTCTTTTAAGGTATGGTCCCATCCTATTCAGTTCAATCTGTGCTCTCTATCTCTGTATGTGTGTGCATGTGTGTATGTGTGTGCATGCGTGTACATGTGTATGTGTGGTCCCACCAACTACCCAGATACTGAAAAGTTTTAAGAGTTACAAATATTGTCTTTCCATGTAGGAATGTAAACAGTTCACTCATGGTAAGTCCCTTAAGACTTCACTTTGCTGTTTACTTTTTCATGCTTCTTCTCATTCTTGTGTTTGAAAGTCAAATTTTCTTTTCAGCTCTGGTTTTTTCATCAAGAATGATTGAAAGTCCTCTGTTTCATTGAAAGACCATATTTTCCCTTGAAGTATTATACTCAGTTTAGCTGGGTAGGTGATTCTTGGTTTGAGTCCTAGTTCCTTTGCCTTCTGGAATATCCTATTCCACGCCCTTCGATCCCTTAATGTAGAAGCTGCTAGATCTTGGGTTATCCTGATTGTATTTCCACAGTACTGGAATTGTTTCTTTCTAGCTGCTTGTAAGATTTTTTCCTTGAGCTGGGAGTTCTGGAACTTGGCCACAATGTTCCTAGGAGTTTCTCTTTTTGGATCTCTTTCAGGTGGTGATCGATGGATTCTTTCAATACTTATTTTGTCCTCTGGTTCTAGAATGTCAGGGCAGTTTTACTTGATAATTTCATGGAAGATGATGTCTAGGCTCTTTTTTTGATCATGACTTTCAGGTAGTCCCATAATTTTTAAATTGTCTCTCCTGGATCTATTTTCCAGGTCAGTTGTTTTTCCCATGAGATATTTCACATTCTCTTCCATTTTTTCGTTCTTTTGGTTTTGTTTGGTGATTTCTTGGTTTCTCATAAAGTCATTAGACTCCATCTGTTCCTTTCTAATTTTGAGAGAACTATTAAATTCAGTGAGCTTTTGAGCCTCTTTTTCCATTTGGCTCATTCTGCTTTTGAAAGCATTCTTCTCCTCATTGGCTTTTTGAACCTCCTTTGCCAATTGGGTGAGCCTATTTTTCAAGGTGTTAATTTCCTCAGCATTTTTTTGGGTCTCCTTTACCAAGGTATTGACCTGTTTTTCATACTTTTGTTGCATCTCTGACATTTCTCTTCCCAGCTTTTCCTCCACCTGTCTAACTCGCTTTTCAAAATCCTTTTTGAGCTCTTCCAGGGCCTGAGCCCACCCACCACCCCCCTGGGGTGTCTGGGGTACTGAGGCCCCACCCTCCACATCTTTCCCTAATGGCAAGAATACGTCCTCATCTTCGTCCGATCCGAAGGTCGGGATCATTTGCATTTGTTGGAAAAAACTCTCTAAAGTCTTATTTTTCTTCCCTTTTCTAGGCATTTTCCCAGCCAGTTACTTGACTTCTGAGATTCCTTTCCACCCCCGCCTGGATCTGCCCACCTAGTGCTTGGCCTCTGAGATTTAAATGGGCTTTCCTCCAGCTGGCTGTCAATCAGTGAGCTTTAGTTCAGGTGCTGGGGTGGGGCCAGGGCCGTCTCCGAGATTCTGATCCCTCAGGGGTTTTATGCAGAGACTTTCAGGAATGGAGCGGGTGGGGTCGGGGTGGGGGGCCTGCCTCCCTAATTCCGCTCCTTTGGGGGCTTTAAGCAGAAGCCTTCAGTAACAGAGTGGGCTGGGGGCAGGGCCGTCTCCCAGGCTCAGCTCCGTCCGGTTTTATGCGGGAATCTTCCGTAATGAAGATCCTGCCTGCTGTTGGGGGATTCCTGAGTCTTGGGCCGCTGCCGCCTCAGCCGCCGCCCACACCTCTGCCTCCGCCGCTTCCTGCCCTGTCCCCGCCGCCGCTGCTTCCTCCCGAGGGGGCCTGAGTCACGGAGACGCCCTGCTTCCCCTCTCCTTCAGCCCGGCTTTCTTTCTCACTGACCTGTAGCTTCTGTGGGCGGAGGGACTTTCCCGGCAGCTGGAGCTTCCGTCTCTGAAGCCTGCTCGTATCAGCTTCTCTGCGGCCTCGGCCAGGGCAGCGCTGGGGGTCGGGTTTACTTTCCGGGGCACGCCGGACCCTGGGGCGGGTCTTCAGGGCTCCCCGGAACGGAAATCTCTTCCACTCTGCTTCTGCACACCTTGTATTCACCCAGAAGCTATGGGGGACTCTTTTTACATTAATTCTATGGGCTTTGGTTTCGGAGCTCGTAAACGTGCGTCCTTCTACTCCGCCATCTTGGCTCCCTACATGTTGTTTTTTCATTTTATGTATTCTATGTAAAACAACTAATACTTTATGGATCTCTTTTTTATGGAGGCATATGGTATTGATTTCATTATCACTTAACTAACAAAATTTCATGAAGTTTTTACCATGTGCCAAACATTGTGCCACACTCCAGTGACTAGTGCTTAGTGAAATATAGCAGATTCATGGAGGAGGAAGAATTTGTAATACTTAAAGAATTCATAACTGTTCCAAAAAGGCAAATCTACACTAGGTCAACCAGGACCTATTCTTTTTGTTTGTTTGTGGGTTTGTGTGTGTGTGTGTGTGTGTGTGAATAATGGCTAGCAAAAGTACAAATGGTTTTGTGGATAGAAAATACTACTACACTGGAAGTGGTCATCTAATTACTAATTTACTTAGTATTTGTATTTTTTTTTCACTTTAAAAATTAGGACACTAAGACCTTGGATTAGTTGTGTGACTTATCCATGGTCATAGAGAGATTAAGTGGAAGAACTGATACTCAAACCAGTATCTTCTAATTCTGAGCTGATTTTTTTTTCTACCTCTCAAATACTGAGTATAAGATCAGGAAAGGGACTTAAATATTCAGTTCCAACCTCTTATTTCACAGATAAGAAAATGAAGACTAGAAAAAGCAATGAACTTATCTAAAATCAACCATAGAGTTTCAGTTGAATCAACAATAAATCATAGCACTCTTGAAAAGCTATGAAGTGCTCTGTTGAATGTGTCAATACTTATACTATTGCATTCCTCAAAAATTTCAAAGGAATTCTCATGAAAATTCTAAATACCCAGAATTATTTACTTTTCCTTGTCATGATAGTACAGTGAAAATAGAATGCTGAGATTCCTGGAGATTCTAAAAGATGTAGATTAGTTGAAGGCATTCGATGTGTGTAACATGGAGAAGAGAAGACAGGGTATTCATCACGCCTGTATTTATAAAAAAAAAAAAAAAAAAAACTGCTAAAAGAAAGATAGAATATCTTTGTATTACAAATTTCCATCTTGAATTCTATGCCACACAATACTTATCAACAGAGGGATAGAACTTCATAATGTATACATTTCTGCTTTTAAGCAACTTAAGTCATATGATATATAGGAGAGTATAACATATATACAAAAAGTAGACAAATGAAACTGTCAAATGCAAAGGAGAGGACAGATACTACAAGAAAATTGAGCAGAAATAAATTATCATTTGAAACATGAAGAAGGTATCAACATTGCTGACAGGTAAGACACATTTTAAATTAAGCAAATTGCTGTAGTTTACAGAACAAAAAATGTCAAAATGAGAGATTTGTCTCTGTTGTTAATTAGCGCCAAGTTCTGTAACAATTTTCAACTCTCTGCTCTTTAGTCCTTTTTATGCTAGAATAATTAAAACAATAATTAAGTTGATCAACTGGGTTTTTTTCTCTTTTATTTTTTTTTGCTGTTGTTTTTTTTTTTTTGCAGTTTCCAGAAGCAGAGTAGCACAGTCAAAGTGTACAAAGCATGAGAATTGGCTGCTCTTTTTCTCAGCCTCTTTCCTTTCTCATCTAATTTTAAACACTTTTCTGTTAATACACTTTATTAATAACCTAGAAATATAGCAAATTAGATGGTCTTTTATTTGTTTATTACACTATTTTCACACTCATTTTGTGCATTTTATAAAACTACTATGCTCCCTTATCTATTTTTTTTAAAACTATACTCAGTCTTACACAGAAAAAGAAAAGTCTATAATGTCTGATATGAAGAGAATACTCTTATTCAGGCATAGTGAGGAAAGGATGTGATTTGGAATAAAAATATTTAATTTAAAATTGTAACTTAGTTTGCACTAATGTTGTGACCCTGGGTAAATGATTATTCCTAGGCGCATCTCATTTTCCTTATCAATAAATTGGAGAGGAGGATGAATTAGATGATCTCTTAAATTTCCTTTAGTTATAAATCTAATAAAATGTATAACAAGATGCTGGTTAAAATATCATCATGGAAAGTAATAGAAGATCTCATATCTTCTACCTATACGTGTTATATATCTATATCTATATATATGTATATCATTAGCTTTTACAAGGGAAAATATGCTTTAAAAATATAACAAGGACAAATGTATAAACTGTTCCTCTCCAGTATCTTAAGGATATAACCCTAGCCCTTACACCATCTCAGCATTGAACATGGAAGAGATAGATGGATGATAATTAGTGTCACAAATGAGTTCAATTCCTATATAGCATTAGTTCCATGAAATTCAAGTCCTCTGGCTAGAGTCCTGAGATCCTTGCTCTTCAGGATGTTACTGTTGGGCAAGCTGAAGCACCTGGCTTAAATTCTAGATTCCTGGATCCTTGTGACTCAAGCACTCAGACAGACTTGGAGTCTGCACTCCCGGCTCCTAAAATGGAAAACAATGAAGGAAAAGAGCAAATATACAGGACCTTTTCTCTCTCTCTTTTTATTATTCTATGTCTTTTATTCAGTTGTTTCAGAAAAAAAATGTGTTTCTTGCTCATTTACTTCAAACTGAACATTTTAAATAAATAAATCCATATAAAACTGTAACTTTGTAAAATGGAAAGGGGAACAACGGGAAAGAATTTGGAAAAAGTTGCATTAAAAGTAAAAACAGCTAAAATAACTCTTTTAAACAGATGCGTGAATATGGTAGGCACAATTTTCTTTAAGTATCTTGTTGAAATTTGGTCCACGTGTTCTGCTCAGGACACTAGAATCTTCAACATATCTCTCAACTGCTTATTTAAATGAGTATTGGGAGATAGGTTTGGCGATCTGACCCCATCACTTTGTGAAGCCAAGCAAAGTAGGATCTTTTGCTGTTTTTGTTTCAGGAAGTATAATGTCTCTATTTGAATGTGATTAAAGAAGATCTATCCCAACCATTGATGGGTCTGCCCATTGAGATAAGCTTAATTAGGGGAGTTATTTTGTAGGAAGGTCCCAAATATCTTTCTTTATTTTCTATTGAGATGCTGGGTTGGAGGGTCATGTCCTCTGGCTCTGAAAAGTGTGTAAATACTCTGAGGGTGAGATTTTACTTTGGGGGCTTACTGACTGGAAGTGTTTGTTTGGCCAGATGGAGAGAACTCTGGGAAACCACTAAGGAGACCCTCAGCTTTGAAAATTCAGATATCGGTGCTTCCTTCTATGGTAACTATGGTCAGATAATTTGACCTGTCTGTTGATTTCTGATATATGTATTGATTATGGTCGAACAAAAGAAGTCATGTCTGTTGATCTTTAATTTCTCTGTATTTTCTCTGAAATTCAGGGTGCTTACTCCCCTCAACTACATGAATGATATATGTGTTTGATTAAAATGATTGCTAACCCTTCAAAAGTTTCCTTTCCTTCTATGAATGCAGATATGGGAACCTGTGATAGCAGGCCCCCTATGTATGTTGGAGTGCTTACTGATACAAATATCTACACCTCAGGAAAGGGCTGAGCTTGCACACAGTCAGAGGAAAGATCAGGGCTACCACTCCTTAGGTTATATTAGAAACTACTTCTTGTGAACAGGAAGCATCCTCTCCCGTTTGATCTAAAACTCTGGAATACCTTTTGGCAAAGATGGAGCTCAGGATGGAAGAGCATCCAAGAACAGTATGCCAAAATCTTACTCCTAAAAACCACATTAAAAATTAAACTCATTAATGCTCCATTATGAAGATTATTTAACAAGCTTTTTTTGTTTTTTAAATGTATATTTCTACATCATGATACATATCCTATTATAGACTTACAGATCCTATCTAGGACAAGGAAAATTACAGACAGAAAAGAAATGACTGGAATTTCTCTACTGAAGGATGATGGTTCCTCCTTTATTTCTCATCTCTTCCCCTTTCCAGGGTTTCAATAATGAACAGAAGGAACTATGGATACTAATGAGTTTTGGGAGATATGTTACTTCGAAGAGAGAGGAGGGAGAACTGCTAGCAAGACATGGATAACACCAAAGTATGAACTAAATACAATATTTTGATGACAAGGGACCATGCTGATCTGGCTTTCTGTAAAATAAACATTTATATCTATAAATTAACACTTGCATCTGGAAAGAAGAGTAAACCCTAGATTACTGAATTTGGGTTGAAGGAAGAAGCAAATTAGGAAGGTATGGGGTTTTAACAAGAGGAATTGTCTGGCCAGAGACAAAAGAAGGAAGGATAAGTACGGTTCATGGTTCTGGGTGGGTAGGGGGTAGGATGGGATGAAGTGTGATGCCTTAAGCAGTATCTGGGCACTATTTGCTACTGGAAAGCTTGTCACTGCAGTCTACAACCATAACTAGAGAAGCTGTCATGCTTCTGCAGCCTGGTATGAAGAAACTTAAAATTAACTGAGGCAAAAGCCAAGATAAATGGTGTATTGTTAATGTATTTTTGCTTAATTTGAAGATTTTCTGCATCCATTAATAAGCCTATGGGATCTACTTAAATCACTTGGAAGTCTAAGTCTAGGTGGAAGGGGTTTGCCGAATGGGTGGAACAGAAAGGATGAAGCAGAACTGGGAGGAAGTGAGTGAAAGCAGAGTGGAGGGAGAGAGGGGACACAGACAAGCAGACAGCTAGGATTGTGAGTGTTTCTTTGTGGGAAGGTCACAGCAAGATGAGGGGGGAGGCTTGAGAATGGAGGTGTCCCCTGCAGTGATAATGGTTTCTTTGTTGCTATGATGTTTCTGGTGTTGGTATTTGGTTTCTGGTTTCTGAATAAATGTTTTTCTTCTGCCTTCTATATGGAGTCTGTTATACTTTTTGATTCAGAACTATACCAACATATTTATACACACCATCTGTGCTACGAATATTGCCTTAGCGATACATTTGGCATTGTCAACAGGATCGCAGGGTATAAAATCTCTATCTGGAGGCAGAAGGGCTTTAGAGGAAGAAATATTCTATCATGGGAGGATTTCCCTTACTCCTCCTTAGCAAGGGAATGGGCCACAAGAACCAGAACCCATGAAAACTGGAAACTGCGGTTAATGAAGGGAAAACCTAGAGATTTATAAAGATGTTTGCAAGTAATGCCAATAAAACCAAGGAAAGAACTGGTAGGTGTATCAGAAGCTGGATTTTATTAATAGATTACCATCTAATGTGTAAAGGAGAGACAAGCTTCTAAAGGAAAAAAAATCAGATGGAAAAATAATTAGCTAGTTTGCATGGGAATTCTCAGTGTCCACATTCTTCTTTAAAAGAGCAAGGGTCTCAGGTAGTAGAAGAAGAAAAGACCTATTCATTTAACTCAGAAAAAGAAGCAAAAATCTGGCAAAAGAAGGGTCCATGCATCCCTTGTACAGGCTGAGACTAGGTACCACAGCAACTGCCAAGAGAGTGCATGGGAGGAAAATGTAAAAAATTCAGAGGAGGAAAATGAAACAATGTTAGAGAAGATGGCTTCTCAAGCAGAGACATGCCCAATACTAAGATAATAGTAGGAGATCCAAGGGGTCATTGCATTATTTAGGGAGATAATTAAGGACTTTACACAGCAGGCAGCCACAGATATTTTGAGTTGTTTCATCCAAGGACAGGGGAATTGTTAAATATCTTGGATGGTGAGAATGTGTGATGAAGGGACCAAAGGATTACTGATAGTATTGATTGCTTGAAATTCACGGGTATTAGTCAAAGTTATTTTGTACAGTAAGCTTTTAGAGATTATCATGTGCAACGAGGTAACAATACAACCGAACTGTTAGCTTTGCCTGCAGATGGATGTAATAGGCAATATGCTTCTGATTCAGTGTGGCCTAGTGGAGATAGAGTCTCATAGTCACTTAGTGACTAAGAGAAAGTTAAAGGAGGATGTAATGAAGACTGTTATAATGATTGGAAATGCCAATGTGTACTTTGATACCCTCTTAACAGCTTCCCAGAGACATATTATAGTGAGGAAAGCTCTTCCTCCTTATAAGCACCAAATTATGATTCTACTAATTAGAAAGATACAGAACCCTCTTTTGGAGGTGCTGGACAAGATTTCACAGTTATGTGACTTAGGGGATTGGGAGAAGGATAAATTTCTTGGAGAGAAAATCATAAGTAACCAGCAGATTCAAAGTTAGTATAGATTGATTAGAAAAGAATTGTTTATTACTCTACTGAGAGTAGGGGTAATTTTGGAGGAATAAATGATATTCCAACTAATGAACTATACAAAATGTTCTGAGAAAAGGGGCTTGATATTAGAGGGAATAGAGAAGTTAGAACTGTGCCTACAGATCCTCATGAGAATCCTTGTATCCAAGTTTGTCACACCTTCAGAGAGAATAGGAAATTAGTCAAGTCCCAGATCCGATTAAAGAAATATACAAATGGGATTAAGGACTCCATATCAATTTGACCATCTTTTAGAAAAAATGTATTGTATACTATGAATAGGACGTTAATAGGTACTGTGACAGAGGCCTCCCTTATACATGGAAACCCTAATAAGTTTAAACATGTAACACCTATTACCAACACAAGACTGGTAGTGTCTGAAATCTCAACCAGACAAGTCAAACTAATAATGAGAATTGGACAATCACCTAAGAGAGAATATGCCATGGTAATTGCACCCATTCCTGAAAACATCATTGGAATAAATATAATGAGAGGTATGACTCTAAATTTACCTGAGGTGAGATACCAATTTGCACTAAGGAATACAGTTTTGGTGAGCAAACATACAAAGGCCTGCCTAACCAATACCTATATGTTCTGTGACATGGAGAAAATTCCAAGGGAAGAGGATTCAGAGAGAGGAGGAACCATCTACTTTAATTCCACAATACCCTGCCAGTTCTCAAAGGAAATCAAAGGCTCAGTGATCTGATCTGTTCCCTGTTCATAACCTGGTCCATGAAGGAGAAGAAGAGAGGATCCAAGTAGTAGAAGTACTCTTCCCAACTAACCCCTGTTGACCAGCAAATGTAAATATCTATGATCCAACTGCCTTGGAGCTTCCTCATAGAAATACAGCTCCTGCTTTTGAAAGTAGTTTGAGGATTGCTTTATTCCCAGGATCCAAGAATCAAGATTACATTTCATGCTGAATTACTATGCCCCAATGCCAAATTCTACATGTGACATTTGAATCCACTGTGGTACCTCTATTTGTGGGAACAGCCCCTGGGGAACTGGAAATAAAATGTCTGGACAGTTAAAAACAGCTATGAAATGACTAGTAAAGAATGGTAAATTTTAGGATCCAGTGATTTCTCCTCTTACTGTCCATCCTATGTGTTGACTACGGGTACAAAAGTCCAAGGACATGGATATCTGTTAACAGGGAGCAACCCTAAGTGGATGCTTCCTAGTAATGCACCAAGTCCATGAGAAACTGAAGCTGAACAGTACTGCTAGAAAAGCAAGCTTCCTTAATCGAAAAATCAGACATCTAATAATTGCACAATAATGTAAGAAAAACCTTTGTGAAGAAAAACAGCAATGAGACAGAGAAAAGACACCTATAAAGATCAAGGTTTTTAGGTTCCCCAGCAAACAAAAGATATGAGGAAGTAAGTTGTCTCAAGAATGTAAAGAGAGAAGTTTCTGTTTTCTTTTATTGAAAATGTATTATAAAACAATGGGACAGAGAGAAAGATGTGTGTTTGTGTGTATGTATGTGTGTGTGAGAGAGAGAGAAACAGAGAGAGAAGTAGAAAGAGAGAGGGGGGGGAGAGAGAGAGAAAGATAGAGAGAGAGACAGAGACAGAGAGAGAGAAGAGAGAGAGAGAGAGAGAGAGAGAGAGAGAGAGAGAAAGAAAGAGAGAGGGAGAGGGAGACGGAGAGGGAGAGGAAGAAAGGAGAGATTTCCCTAAGTCATGTTTCAGCTATTCAAGATGGGAGAGTAGCAAGTAGAAAAATAAAAACTTAGTCATGGACCTGTGGCCTCTATACTGCACAGCTCACTAGGAAGGATTCTTGTTCTCCACATTTTGGCTGAATTTTGAGAAGCAGTGAAATGCTTTGAATTGAGTAGTAGAAAGTAGTCATTAGAAGGCCCTGCAATGGATGGAACTTCCATCACTTCCTGAGAACTCTAAGGAATTATTTTAGAAGTAGGGAAAACAGTCATTAGTGTGGACATTTAAAAATGTTGGGAAGAGTCCTTGGAAGTAAAAATACTGCTTAGAAAGGAGGGATGTAAGTAGAGTAGCAATATGGGAAAACAAACCTCACATGCTCTGCCCAGGGAAAGACTATAAGTTCCTGAGAGTTTCCACGTTTTTAGGCTGGTATTTTCTCACCAGAAAGCATCATAACTCTCTGTGGACTCTGATACAACTCTAATCTATTTCCATTTGACTTGCACATAAAGGGCCCCATGTGCCTGTGTGTTTATAAGATAGCTGGTGAACTACTCTTTATTTATTTGTAGTTTTCAACATGTGCTTTTATAAGATTTTGAGTTCTAAAGCTTTACCCTTTCCCTCAAGGCCTTCCTACCCAAGATGGCAAGCAATTTGATACAGGGTATATATGTATGATTATATTCAACATATTTCCATATTAGTTTTGTTGTGAAAGAAGAATCCAAACAAAGGGAAAAATCACGAGATAGAAAAGAAAACACCAAAAAGAGAAAATAGTATTCTTCTATTTGCATTCAGACTCCATAGCTCTTTCTCTTTATGTGGATAGCATTTTCCATCATGGGTCTTTTGGAATCATCTTAGATCACTACATTGCTCAGAAAATCTAAGTTTAAAGAAGTCAATCATTGCACAGTGTTGCTGTTACTGCACTCAGTGTTCTAGTTAGGTTCATTTCACTCAGCATCAGTTCATGCAAGTCTTATCAGATTTTTATGAAATCTGCCTGCTCACCATTTCTTTGGAAACAATACTATTCCATTACATTTACATATTACAGTGTATTCAACTATCCCTTAATTGATGGTATATTCCTTCAATTTCCAATTCTTTACCACCACAAAAAGAGCTGCTCTAAATATTTTGGTACATGTGAGTCCTTTTCCATTTTTTATGACTTCTTTGGGTTGCAGACCTAGTAATGGTATGGCTTAAACGAAAGGTACACACAATTTTATAGCCCATTGGGCATGGTTCCCGATTGTTCTCTGGTATGATTGTATCAGTTCACAACTTCCCCCACAATGCATTAGTGTTCCAATTTTCCCACATCTTCTCCTTTTATCTTTTCTGATTTTGTCATGTTAGTCAATCTGATAGACAGGATGTGGTACCTCAGATATGTTTTAATTTGAATTTCTATAATCAATAGTGATTTAGAGCATGTTATTATATGACAATGAAGAGCTTTATTTTTTTTTTGTCTGAAAACTGCCTGCTCACATCCTTTGACCATTTATCAACTGGGAAATAGTTTATATTCTTACAAATTTGACTCAGTTCTCTATACATTTTAGAAATGAGGCCTTTATCAGAGTCATTGTCTATAAAAATTGTTTCCCATTCTCTGCTTCCCTTCTAATCTTGCTTGCATGGACTTCGTGCAAAACTTTTTAATATAATGTCATCAAAATTATCCATTTTGCATTTCATAATGTTCTATATCTCTTGTTTCATCATAAATTCTTCCCTTCTCCATAGATCTGATAGGCAAACTATTCCATGTTCTCCTAATTTGGTTACAGTTTCACCCTTTATGTCTAAATCATGTACTTACTTTGCTCTTGTCTTGCTGTAAGTTGTAAGATGTTGATCTAAGAGTAGTTTCTGCCATACTGTTTTCCCATTTTCCCAGCAGATTTTGTCAAATAGTGAGTTTTTATCCCAGAAGCTGGAGTCATTGGGTTTATCAAACAGTAGATTGCAATAGTTATTGAAAACTGTATCTGTGTACCTAGACTGTTCCACTGATCCACCACTCTATTCCTTAGCCAGTACCAAGTACTTCTGATGATTGCTGCTTTATAATACAGTTTTAGACCTGGTACAGGTAGAGCATCTTGGTGAAATGTTTAATGCCATTTTTTCCCTACATCATCTGGATGGAGAAATAAGCTAAAGAAATTCAAGGTTCCAAAGAATCTCAAAAATATTAATATTAGTTGAAAACCTGACAGAATGGTTACAGATGTAAACTGCTGCTCGTATTCACTTACAGAAACTGATTTTGACAATAAATGACAAGATAGCACTTTATTGTAGATCTAGATTATTTAAGGTAATCATACAAGTGCCTTATTTGCCACTATTTATCGACACACCACATTATGTCTCATCACAAATAACACATGTTATTTTTCCTACTAGATCATAACTGTGGTGAAGACAAAAATGTTTTCTTTTTGATCTTAAAAAACTCATTGAACCACACAAGGCACTTAGTCCAACATAGTACCCTATATATTAATCCTCTGCATATTGTTGAGCTGGCCATTCCACCTTTAAACAGTGACAGGGATCTACAACCTCTGTAGACAGTATATTTGACTTTGGAACAAATATATATACAAAAACTGCTTCTTCTTAAGTTTCTATCAATTTGTCCTACTAATTCTCTCTGAAATTAGAGAGAAAATGAATAATTCCTATATCAGATGAGAATCTTTGAAGAAATGGAAAGCAAATGATGCTCTCAAGATCAAGGTCAAGCAAAACACATTATGGTCATTCATGACAATATATAGATAAAGATATAGAGATATATAGACATGTAGATATAGATACACATATCTATATAATGATGAACAGAATTTTCCTCCAAAGAAACTAGGTTCTTTTTTATTATTTGTTTTTATTTTATTTCCAAGTTGGAACTACTGAACATACTTTTGATTAATATGATTCTAGTCTGCCTAATACTCATTATCAATCTCTACCATTCCTTTGAGAAGATGTGTGTATATCTCCTTCAAAGGATTGTTTTTAAGAAAGTATTTATTACCCTTAAAATACTCCACATATATGTTGTTATTGTTAAAACATGAATCATACATTCCAATTTTCATTACTGTATTTTGTATATGCTTCCTTCTCTGACTGATATGTGTGTATGTGGGTGCATTTTTACAAAAACATCCGTCAGTAAAACATGTATATTACTTTCCATCTCAAACAATCTCAAAAGCATTCTCATTGACAAAAGTCTGTTATACTTAGAAAAAAGTTAAAATAATGATCACATTTGTCTCATACAATGGTTGACTGAGTTATGCAGTGCAAATATCATTATCTTTTTTAAAGATGAAGGAATAGAGGATCAGAAAGGAGGCATGAAGATAATAAGTGGCAGAGTCAAGCTTAACTAATTATCCAATGCCAAGTATATTGTTCTTTCGATTGCTCCAACCTGCCTCTCCTGTAAATACAAAGAACACAGCTGTTCCATGGATGTTTCCATGCCACCATCATTTATGTGGGCAGAAATGGCAAGCTACATTATTTGATAGGCTATGATGTGGTAATAACTTTACTCCCAATCTCAGAGCTTATTTACTACTGCTGTGGAAAACAAAGTGAATTTACTAGAGTCTGACAGAAATGTAACACTAACAATTGATGCAAATTACATTGTTGGTGAGATTTACATCCATCATGTTACTGTTTGCAGTTTCATAAAGTGAGTTTTTAATGTTTTGCAGGCTGTAAGGCAATTTCCTTAATGCAGAAAATGGATTTTGAAGCAAAGAGATGACCTGTTCTCAGGATAATCTTAGATTTGGGGCTGACCACTTTGGCAGTGCCCAAAGTAAGCAGACAAGATGGAATACTGGATCTTCCATACTATTGATCTTTAAAAGAAAGATCTCATAAAAAATTTGTGCCATAAGATACTAATCTGTTATTTTCTCAGAAATTTGTCAAATTGTTCCATAACTTCTAAAGAAATGATTAAAAAATGGGCAACATCAAATCTATAGAAAGACATTTTAAACCACAAAAATTGCTTCAGTGTCTTTGAAATGCCAATGTACACTTTTGAAAAGAAGAATTTCAGGCAAACAAGCATATTTTTATAAGATCAGATGAAGCTGATTGGCAGGCTTGATTTGATTTTACTTTGTTTCAAGAACCAATTTTTCATGAATTACCTTCAAAATTGCATTGCAATGTGGACATAATTTTGAAGCCTTAAAGGTAATGCCTGTTTAAAACAAGCTGCTGCAGCTCTGGCCAAAGTGTAAAAGTTTGAAAGATGCTTCCTCCAAAGAAGCAGTGTATCTGTTTTTCTCAGGATCATGTGAACTATGTATAGAGAAAACCATTGCTATAAGCTGACAACTCTCATAAATCATCATACTTAAGGAATGCGAATTAGTAGGGGTGACCCAATGGAACAACTAACTTTTCATCTTTTTAAATTCAATCACATGCTCGAGTGTTTTGAGATGTTTTTTTTAAGTTATCCCTATTATTTACTGTTATGTCTTTATTTTATGCCGTTTGCATATTTGATGAGCATAGATCTATGTCTCTACTCTCCAAATCACTAATAAAACATACACATACCATAGGACTGAGAAAAGCTCCCTAGGTGTACTCCACCAGATAGCTCTCACAGTGTTTCTATTGAGCTATTAAAGACTATTTCTTCAATCCCAAAAACCCAGACAGGGCTGAAAACAATTAACTGTATTATTGTACAACTCACATCTTTCAATCTTCTCCACAAGAACTGCCTGAAATATTTTATCCATTTTTTACTATAGGTAAACTTTATCCAGATCATTCTTCCAATCTAATACTTTACTCAGCCTTTCAGAAAAAAAATGATTTGGCAGTAATTTTTACCACCACTTCCCTTTATATATAGGAAATCATCATAACAAGAATATCTTGAATCACAGTCTCAGACATCTGGATGCTGTTTGCTAGAATAAGGAAGGTTCTTAAAAAGGGGAGTGATAGAATCAAAGCTGCTTGTATGTAGAATAAATTTGAATAGCTTTGGTTTCTACATTTTTGGTCTTTTATCATTTTCAAATACATTTATATGTGTTTTGTTTTCTCTAACATTAGATATTAACATTTTATTTTCAAAACCAGTGCTAGAAAGCATGATTCTCTCATTTCACATTAGCAGCTTGAGTCAGTTGCTGACTTGGCAACATTCAGTGGAAGACTGGACCCTTCCTATTCCACATCTGATACAGAAGGTAACAAATATGGCCTCATCTTTTTCAAAAGTTTGCAGAGAGATTCCTATCCCAGGTTTAAAAAAAACAAAACAAAACAAAAAAATAAAAACAACCTTCATCCAATCCACAAGTCTGTGAAGAGGGTACAACAAAATAGCTGTTCTATTATTTGAATAAGTTTAGTATTCCAGTGAATCCCGTCTACTACTAGGATTGCAAGAAATAGTGAAAATTAATAGAAGCATTATTGCTATCATATCTTCTTGCTTTACAAAACTTTTCTTTGGTGCTGTACTGGCAGTGCCCTGAAAGTAAGTGTTCCCCAGAGACACTTTGGATGACCAATGTCTTTCACAAACTGTCCGGCCTAACTGCCGTGGGCTGCTGGGTCATCTTACCTAATTCAGGTCTTTGGTGATCAGTCGGATAATAATGAGAGAAGAGACCTCTAGAGTCAAACAGAAGTGTAGGCTTTATTCCGGATACCAGCTACATGTCAGCATGAAGGACAAGTTCTCTCGTGGAGCCCCCTCCTCCTTCCAGAGGAGAGAGGAACGCAACTCCCAAGCTTTCCTGTCCCCATTTAAGCTTTCCCAGTTGCATGGTTCGTTTGTGGACAGTGTGCTCTCAGCCCCTTAGATCAACAACAAGTGAGCTCAAACCATGGACCAATCTCAAGGGTGGGATGCTCTCCCCAACAAGTTTCCACTAAGAAAAGGTGGAAAAACAAGCTAGCTCGTGATTCACTCCTCAATTCCCAGCTATTCCCTGGGGGGCCTCGTGAGAGCTCTGCGGTTTAGAAGCCCTCACCTTTGCCTAACCCGAGACTGTTCATGTGAAAACCGAGCTTACACCCCAACAAAAAACTGATGAGCCACAGAAGAGGTGGTAAATGTAATGGCAGACTACCAATTTCCTACTCTGGGGGAAACCAAAATGATTTCATTTTGTGAACAAACTCCATTTTGGGCCTTCAGTTTTCTTTTTCTTTTTTGGATTTCAAAATATCTATTGTTTTTTAAAAAATGTTTTTCTCTATTAGATGTCCTTCATATCCTTGCTTTCTTTTTTTCCCCTAATTTATTTATTTTTAGTTTTCAACATTCACTTCCAAAACATTTTGAGTTCCAAATTTTCTAACCATCTCTTCCCTCCACCCACATCAAGACCATGTGCATTCTGATTACCCATTCCCCCAATCTGTCCTCCCTTGTATCACAACTCAACCTTTTCTTATTCTCATCTTCTCTATTTTCTCATAGGGCAAAATAAATTTTCTGTACCCCATTGCTTGTATATCTTATTTCACAGTTGCATATAAAAACAATTTTAGTTCATTTTTAAAACTTGAAGTTCCAAATTTTTTCCCTTCCTACCTCCCCACCCACCTATATTGAGAAAGCAAGTAATTCAATATAGGTTATACATGTGTAGTCATGCAAAACACTTCCTTAACAGTCATTTTGTGGAAAACTAACTATATTTCCCTCCATCCTATCCTGCCCTCCACTTAATCTATTCTCTTTTTTGATCTTGTCACTCAAAATTGTTGGCTTATGATTGCCCCCTCCTCCCATTTGCCCTCCCTTCTTTCATCTCATCCTCATCCACTTCCCCCCTACTTTCCTATAGGGTAAGATAGATTTTCATGCACAACTGCGTGTGCATGTTATTCCCTCCTTAAGCCAAATCTGATGAGAGTGAGGTTCAAACATTCCCTCTCATCTTCCTCCTCTTCCCCTCCATTGTAAAACTTTTTCTTGCCTCTTTAATGTGACATAATGTACCCCATTTCATTTCTCCCTTTCTTCTTCTCTCAATATATTCCTCTCTTCACCCCTTAATTTTATTTTTGATACCATCTCTTCATATTCACCCTGTGACCTCTACATATTTATATACATATATATACACATACATGCATATGCATACATATACACACATGTACATATATATGTACTTGTGTATGTGTATTCCCTTCAAATACCTTAATACTGAGAAAATGCTCAAGGGTTACAAATATCTTTCCATGTAAGCATGTTAGCAGATCAACTTTAGTAATTCCTTTCTGATTTCTCTTTCTTGCTTCATTTTTCATGCTTCACTTGATTCTTTTTCTATTCAGCTCAGGTCTTTTCATTAAGAATGCTTGAAAGTCTTCTATTTCATTGAAGGCCCATTTTTCCCCTGAAGTATTATACTCAGTTGCTTGGTAGGTGATTCTAACTCTTTGAACCTCTGCAATATCTTATTCCAAGCCCTCTCTTCCCTTGGTGTAGAAGCTGTTTGATCTTTTGTTATCCTTATTGTGTGGATGTTTGCAATATTTTCTCCTCAACCTAGGGAC
Organism: Bettongia penicillata ogilbyi; assembly: GCA_023548195.1. Classification (NCBI taxonomy): domain Eukaryota; kingdom Metazoa; phylum Chordata; class Mammalia; order Diprotodontia; family Potoroidae; genus Bettongia; species Bettongia penicillata. The sequence goes on along the minus strand of JAJHZJ010000609.1, from coordinate 1,053,818 downwards.
TCTAGAATCTGGCTACAATATTCCTAGGAGTTTTCCTTTTGGGATCTCTTTCAGGAATTGATTGGCAAATCTTTCACTATCTATTTTGCCCTCTGATTCTAGAACATTAAAGCAGTTTTCTTTCATAATTTTTTGAAGGGTGATATCTATGACCTTTCTTTTGATCATGGCTTTCGGGTAGTCCAATAATTTTTAAATTGTCTCTCCTGCATCTATTTTTCAGTCCAGTTGTTTTTCCGTTGAGATATTTCACATGGTCTTCTACTTTTTTTCATTCCTTTGTCTTTGTTTTAAAATTTCTTGATTTTTCATGAAGTTATTAGCTTCCCTCTGTTCCATTCTATTCTTTAAGGAATCAATTTTCTTCAATGAGCTTTTGGACCTCCTTTTCCATCTGGCCAGTTCTGCCTTTTGGGGCATACTTCTCTGCATTGACTTTTTAAATCACTTTTGCCATTTGGGTTAGTCTATTTTTTAAAGTTTAATTTTCCCTTGGGGGAAAAATATACCTTAGGACAAGGAGATGCTCCAGTGTCAATCAGGAATGATCTAGAAGAATTCAATTAAATTATGTGGTTTGGTCTGAAACTTCAAAAGATTCATCTGGTAATTTGTTTTGTTCCCAATATGTAACTTTTCATTATTTCAAAATGAAGAAATTAAGCCTAGCCCTTGAAAACCTCTATTTCCAACGCAATATTGGTTTTACTGGACCACTATATCTAATAGACTGTGCCCCACACACCTAAAAGAGCTACTTCTTTATATCCTGACTTGTATGTTCTAATCTAGTCTTTTCAATTCAGCACCACTCTTTCTGCTACTTTGGCTTCTTTATAGCATATTGGCAGACACATTATTAGACAAGCTTTCCCTCTTCCTTCTTTCTCCACTGCTATGTTCATATTCCTACCCTACTGTAGTAAGAGTTATCCCCTCCTTTGAACCTGAGGAACATGCTACTTTCTCTATTAGAAAAGTTTATACTGATCAAGCCTACTAGCCAATCTACTATCCATAAGAAGTCATCAATTTTTCAGTCCTTCAGATTTCTCCACAGGGAGGAGAGACTTTTTGGGGGCTTCTATAATCTAATTCCAGGTCATGTTTAGAGCTTCTAATTCTACCTGGAGAAATACAACTGATTTAAATGAGACTATTCTCCCCAGAGGAAAGTACTATCACTTTTGAGGCTGTAAATAGATAAATTCTAGTAGCAGGAATATTTGTTAGGTCTAAGAGTTTTTATAATTGGTCAACATAAGAACTTCATGAGTATACCAGGATTGATCAGGGAATGGAAGTGTGTGTGCTATCTGCCTGAAAATTGAAGTAAGTTCTAAGAAACTTTTCAGGAAAAAAATGAAACTCTTAATCACTTTTATGACAGCCTACATAAGAGTACTAATCTGTATGTGGGATTAGACCCATTCAACCCACAAGATGCAAGAATCCTTAATATGACAGTCAATCAGAGTCAGAAATGCAAAAATATTTTCATAAGAGTTGCTCTAGATGGCATGAAAAGACATTGGCATACTTAAAAGTATTGCTCAATATGGTTTTGAAGAGAGAGATAAAGAGGAGAAACTTAATTCAAAACCTCAAAAAATCTTGGACCCTGCCCAAGCAGCTCCAAGTTCCCATTTAAGAGATGTCAGGCAAGTGGGGGAATGGCTTAGTGTTTTAATTATCACACACACACACACACACACACACACACACACATACACACACATGCACACACACAAATTGCCAGAGAATATAGAAAGAAGTGACACTTAAGCAGCAGAAATAGAGAAAGCCCTGGATGAATTCCCAGATAGCTTCAGCATGAGGATATAGTGGATGTCTTTGTCCCAACTATCCCATTCTCTATGTCTCCTCAGAATGGTGAACTCTGGAAGCCTCAAAGTATCCCCAAATTCTCTCCTAAGATGGTTGTTATTAAACCTCTTTCAGTAGAACATTGTTTTTTTTTTTAACTCATTCCCAGTTCTGTCAATGTGCTAAGCCATTCCCTCTCTCTTTCTTTTAAACTTATAGCCATTATTTCCTATTCTCAAATGGATCTCTGTCCTTGCAACTCCTTGAGCACTCTTTCTGTTCCTTCAATTGATTCAGAATGCCCAAAATACCTCTGGCGACAGTCTAGGGATTCTATTTGATATGTCTGATTTGTTATGGATAACTTCATCCTTAAATGAAGAATTATTAAAATTAGCCATCCCCATCACCATCAAGACTAAGGGAGGTTCCCACCATCCATTCCTTAATATCCTTTATCCAGGAAAGTCACTGAAGGTATTATATCCTTTATTGACCCTCTAAAAGATTAAAGTACTATGGTTCTATATAAATCCCCTTGTAATCCTTCATTATTTCCTGTTAAGAAATCCAAGCCAGGTCCTGAATGCAAACCTATTTATCACTTTGTGTAAGACTTATGTACTATTAATGCTTATGTTATGAGCAGGTACCCGATAGTTCCCAATCCTGCAATCATTGTCTCCTTGATTATCTGTTTTTCTGTGATTGAACTTTTCTCAGCTTTTTGTTTTCTAATCCCCTATACCTGGACACTCAGTAACTGGTTGCCTTCATCTAGAAGAATACATGATGGCTATGGACTCATCTCCTTCAAGTGTACATAGGAATCCCTAAGTTGTTTTCTCAAATATCGCAATAAGATTTAGCTTCCATCGTTTCCCTGAACTCCTCCCTGGTTAGGTACATTGATGATCTACTAGTGGCACTCTATTCTTCTCCAACTTCATCTGAGTGGTCAAAAGGTTTCTAAATTGGTGGTACCATCTCCAAGTGAAGAACCTCAGTTTCATTTTCTCTAGTACCATTGACTTTTTCTCTAAAGCACATACAAGATTGTCAATAATTGTCAATTTTTAAGGCCAAAAAACTGCATGTTTTATTTGGGAAGAAGCTGGGGATATTGCTGTTGAGTGCAATCCATCCTATGGTGAAATTATTAAACCTCTGGTTTTCCTATCCAAAGATAACATTTCAGAACCTTTGCACCTTGAACCAGAGCATCTTATTGACCTTGCACAACCCAAGAAAGTTTTGTTATCAACTGAAGTGATGGGATTTCCAGATCACAGTTAGCCTTTTTCTCATTTTATGGATGTAACTTTATGAGTCTCTACACAGTCCTTTGGACCCTTTCTTTGCCTTCTAACTTATTACTCCGCTCAGCTAGATTCAGTGACTTCAGTGTCTCTACTCTGTTTACAGGAAGAAGTAGCCACCACTCTTTTAGACGAAAAGCCATATGATTTGGTTTTAGGGACCCCATTTGTAGGGTAGTACCATCATGAGATTGAGGCTTCAACTCAAGCTTTTACCAATCAAAGACTTGCTAGACATGAAGTGACTTTATTGGGCAAAAAAAAAAAAATGTGATTTTAAAATATTAAATTCAATTTTCAACCTGGTTACAAGACTTTCTGGTATTCCTAGCTCAGAGGGACAACTCTACAACTGTTTCTTTGTTGTTTTCATGGCTGAGAAACAGTGCAATTACCTTTCTGACACACTCACTACAGAATCCTTACCTTAGTCTATATACTGATGGTTTCTCTTCTATGAGAGAAGGCAACTGGTGCTGCCACAGTCTCTGGCCAGGTTATCCTCTTTGCCATCTAACCTCAACATTTAAGCTGCTGAATTGATTGTATTCACATAAGCTTGCCTTTTGACTCCCGAAGTGCAACCATTTACATTGACTCATGCTACATCTTTGGAGTCTGTCATTCTGCTGGAATGCTATGATTAAAGATCTTATGGTAAGACCTTTGTGACCTCACAGTACTTCAGTGAAATATTACCTACCTTATGGCTTCCTAGTGATCTGGGTATTGTCCATTGTCCTGACCACGCTAATGGTACCAGCCCTGTTTCAAGAGGTAACAATAGTGCTCATTGCTAAAGCAAAACTTGGTGCCTTTGAAGGATCTTTGCATGTGTTTCATCTTTCTGACTCCGATAGTGTTAATTTCTCCCTATCTTACAATAACTTGAATTTCAAAGTGGAACAATGTTATTTCATACAGTTATCTATAGTTCCCAGGTATCTAGGGTCTCGGAGACTGTGGAAAGCAAACCATTCCTTTCTCAGAATTTCTGTCATGAGGTATGTCTGTCCATAAGGGAAGGTATGTCTGTCCATAAGGGATGACATTTTGGCACAAAGGAATTATTGATATGATTTGGAGTCACTCCTTGTGTTACCCCTTGTTGCTGTATGTATTTGTCTTCTTGTCATGCTTGTCAGGTGTGCTATAGCTCATTCTGTGCTATAGCTTTCACAGTCACTCTCTAATTTATAAACTCCATTCCTGTACTTGCAAAATGATTTCATATGCATACCTATGTCTGCCTACCATAGAGTCTGCCTCTCTCACTGTCTTTGGTCAGCTCTCTCAGTAGATCAAGGCATTTCTCAATTCAAGAGATACAGTGAATTTTGTGACTAAAATAATTCTAAAAAGAGATTGTGCCCCGGTTTGGCCCTCTCCACATTGATTGAGATGGAAGGGCTCATTTCAATGACATGATTCTTCCTCAAATTCATTCTCGTCTTAGGGTGTTTCCTAAGTTTTATATCACAAAAAATCCCCAGAGTTCTGGCCAACTTGAACATTTGAATAAAGAAGTAGAGACCTGGCTTAGTAAATGCATGTTCTGAAACACATTTTAGATTGTCTGAAGTATGCCCCTTTGCTTTGTTTCATCTGTGAAGCAGACCAAGGGGTTGGGGAGAGATTACATCTTTATCCTCTCGAAAATCTTTTTGATCATCCTTCTATAAAGCCAAAGCCTTTCTCCCCAGTATACATATAATTACTTTGAGGAGATAATTCTGTTGCTTCTTTATATAAAAATTACAAAATAGACTGAGGGAAATTCATGACACAGGTGCTGCCATACAGATTGGGCCTTTGGAATTTTCACTAATTGATTTTCCCCCTGGAGACAAGGTCTCCATCAAATATTTTCAGCAGACCAGCAGAGCTCAACCTACCTGGGAAAGCACATTCTAAGGATAATTGACCACCATAATTCCAATCAAGGTCAGAGAAAAAGACTTTTGGATATATCATGCCCAACTAAAACCTGCCCCATGCTGTTTCATGTAAGAACAATATATCCAAAAATCTTTTTGCTTTGCTGTCTTAATACTATCATCTGGTGCTTCTTCTTTCCTAGTTAGAGAATGAAAAAAATGTCAACTATGAGAAAATGGATTCTTTTTATAATGCCATTAGCATTGTTTGAAATTTTGCTATTTCCCATTTTATTACCGTTGGTCTTTCCAAATTTTGTTCCTCCCAAGAGTCCTGTAAAAGTCAATACAATTAGTAAACTTCATGGTGATGTAGAGCATGTTTTGTATCATCTTTGAGCAACTGAGCTACAAAGATGCAAGGTTTGTGATCCATATCCATAATGATTCTGATCAATGAATAGTACTTCCCATAACTGAAAATGAAATTCTCCCACCACCACCAGATTACATTGATTCTGGGTATACCAATTCAGCGCCTTTGAAATGGGTTCTTATACTCTTTGTTTTAGCCACTTGTAGTATTTATGACCCTGGAAGGAAAATAGAAGACACATCAAGACCAATATCACTGACTCAATTTTATAACAAAAAGCCATTTTCAAATTTAGACCTTTGATGCCATCAAATTTAAGATGATATCACTTGTAGTTGGATTTCCCCTTCCAAGTTTTCATTTCTGTGTCAGAAAAGCAAGATCCTAAAGATATGTAGATTTAGGAAATTTGAACATATGTAGATCCAGTGGTGCTTTTACTGATGATATTGCAAAAGGGGAACACTTTATTTATACTAAAATCTGCCTCTTTAATAGGATTAGAGACAAGAAACTTATATGTATTTCTTTGACTGACCATGATGGCTCTAGCTGGATCAAGTATGATAAAAGCTCCAGTGTAAATTTATATTATAAGAACAATTGAACCTTTGGGAGCATTAAATATCACTCTTCAGAAATCCCTTGGTGACTTTTAATAGTTCTTGGATCAATCTTTGTTTATAACAGTAAAGTATATTCCTTTCTTTCCCTGAATTGGTTTGGAACATGTGGTATTTCCTACTTGGCCTGGCCAATATGAATCTTAAATCATACCATAGGACTAGTGGGAAGGAAAACTACTAAAAACTCAAAGGCGTGGTGGTTAAATGTCAAAAAAGGAAAGATATCATAGTTAATGGAGATATGAATATAATCCAAAATCCTGTGAAAGAATATGAGTGAGAGATAAAGATCCTTTTGGTCCCTATTTTTGTGGTAGGGATCACTGCATTATAATAGGCTGAAGAAATCTCTCACCTGAAATTAAGAAATTTGTCCAAGTAACAAGCATATCTGTCTCCTTTCTCAAAACTGAGGTAAATTCTTTCACACAAATGTTTTACAGAACCATGTAGTCTCAGGCCTTATTATACCTTCATGAGAAGGCACTTGGGCTATGATCAAAAAATCTTGTTTCTACATTTACCAATCATGAAATCATGACAAGCCTTCAAAAGTTTATAACAGAAATGCAACTATCTAAATCAAGTGACCTATAGTGGAATGCTTCTTTTGATTTACTTGAATTTATAGAAGTGGCTTATTAGCCTACATAGGTAAATGGACTTTCTTCACTTTTATGCATCATTATTATTTTTAGATTCTATACCAGCTGTTGTTCTAAACTATTCAAGAGTCCTTCCCAGTGATTATTTCTTAGTGCATAATGGCAATAATGAGCCTATGAACACATTATTAATTGGACATATAGATAGCAATCCATGAGGAGGGGAACTAATCCCTCCAGGATAAAAGGAGGGAATTATTAGAACCAAACTGGCTCCATTTTGTGAAAAAAACCTCCATTTTTAGACTTCAGTTTCTTTTTTCCTATAAATTATCTGATTCCATGGAATTCCCCTTTTGACTCATAAAGTTGCAAATAAGAAATTAGATTACCTCATCCCACATCGTGTTCCATGTCATTTTTATCGCTTTCTTTTAATGTATATAAATCTGTGCAAAATCTCTATTTGAACTTTTTGTGCCAGCTTAGAGGGCTTTGAATTGGTTTATTATACTTGTCTTACTAACAAATCACATAAATCAGGAATCTATGGAGCAATAAAGAGGGAAACATATTTTAAAATGTTGTATCTTGTAGTCATAATATGTGAGTGCGATTTGTGAGTTTTCTGAAGAAAAAAATCATTATTGAGAATTTGGTCTCAATTCTCCATTCTGTTTGTTTTGATGAACTGAACATGTTATAAAATAATTTGATTCACTACACTGAAATTTAACAAAGGTAAATGGTTTTAAAAAGTCATCTAAAAAATAAAGGTTGATAAGAGAGGAATTTACATGAATAAAAGATCCAGTGTGAAGTTCAAATTAACTGAGACCAGAATGTGACCAGAGACAAAGAAGCTTTGTGAACTTTGACTGCATTAAGAAATGTAGCATTCCCTGGTTAAACCATGTTGATTCTATTTAAAAAAAAAGTAATAAACTTGAATATGCCTAGAGGAGGACTTTTAGGGCAAATGATAACTCATGTAATTAGAAGACTGCTTACACAAACTTGGAGTAAGCATCCTGGGCAGGGGAAGAGATGGGATGAAGCATGATACCTTTCTTCAAGTTTTTCTTTGTATTGTTGCCTCTGGAGTTGAAAGAGACCTTTATAGACATCAAATCCAGTCTTTTTAAAAATGAGAAAACTGAATCAAAAGGAATTTAAATTATTTTCCAAAGATCATTGAAATAAATAATAACAGAACCAGGATTTAAACACACATTTGCCAGTTTCAAGTTCAAAAGTATAAAATGACTTATTTTTGGTGAACTCATGACAATCTTAAGACAATAAGCATTAATTAAATATCTAATGTGTGAAAAATATTGTATTAAGAATCATAGAATAACAGCCCCCTATCTCTTCACTTGGAAACTTGAGAAAATGGATATATAGCAAACATTGGATATGTTTACAACACTTTGTTTCTGTCTGGTCTCAAATAAAGTAAATGCTGACAAAGATTGTCCCTGGAGTTACTGACAAGATTATTAAAATTGTCACAGGGGTATTTCACCCAAAGGCAAAGTGATTTGAGAATTACCCTGCTTTTAAAGAGGTCATATTCTAATAGGAAAGAAAGCACACAATAGGCTTGAGAAACAAATTATATGGAAATATCCCATAGTTTTATAATTATATCAAGGAAAATAGAAATATATCTTTTTAAGATGATTTCCAATTATAAAGTCATATAAACTCATGATGGTGAATAATATGAAAGTAACAAGGATACTAGCAAGAAGAATTTTCTTTTCTGAATCTTCAGAAGTTGTGATACCTGCTGAATGAGTTTCTAGGCTTAGTATCCACAGGAATTGCTTTCCATGTTGATGGTTGTGGGGCCCGAGTTGGAAGCCAGAATGAGGACTGAACTTATTCTGAGTTGGTGGTTAAGTGTAATTGATAAGTAATTTAAATGCAGATTGACAGTGATAGGTATGTATTTTATTTTGAGAGTCAGAAGGTGATGGACATGGTAACCAACAAATGACATTAAATAATTAAATTGAATTAAATTGTGTATATTGAATAGATCTTGGAATAGATTATTCTACTTTCATTACAAAGTGTGTTCTTACTTCTAACTTTGGAATTTCCACCTTTACATTTACTTGAGTATTGCTGTCTTACACAGTATGTGCTTTGGGGCAAGCAATTTTTCAAATCTTTTAAAATGATATTAGAACAAATGATTATTGGTGTCATATCCATCCATCTCTTAATCCTAAGGTAATCATTACAACTCTTTTACATATACGGAAACAACTTAATTCAATTGGCATATGTTGTTTTGTTTGTGGTAAGCATACTTGGAGAGGCTGTAAGACATAGAAAGTTATGAAAACAAATTTAAGCAATCTGGGCAGCATAATAGAGTGGAAAAAACTCTGGAGTCAAAGGAACTGGGTTCAAATCACATCTATGGTTGTTACTATCTGTGTAAAACTTTGGCAAATCACTCTTTGAGTCACAGTATTTATACACACACACACTATTATGTAATACTGTCGTGTGTGTGTGTGTATATATATATATATATATATATATATATATATATATAATGAGAAGGTTGGACTGGATGGCCTCTGAAGTCCCTTATAGGTCTAGATTTATGTCACATTCACATATAACTAACTCTACTGCATGACAGGTTTATTAGTGAAATCAGCTACCCCCAAAACATTTTCTGAAGGTATTTTTATTCTATTTTCCATGATCATAGTAGAGGTGGAAGAGATGTAAAGATGATCCAACCTAGGCTTTTCATCTTACAGATGAAGAAACAACTCTGGAGGAAGAATGACTTCCCCAAGGTCACCTTGATAATAAATATCAGAACCAAAATTTGAAACCCAACTCCATTGTTCTTTTCACTATTCCATTTGCCTTTTTAATTGTGAATTTAAAAGCCTATCTCCTATACAAAAGGATTTCTTAGATCAGCGTATAAGCTATGAGATGGCATTTTGTAAATGTAGGGAGCCAGGGTCATGGAAGAAGAGTCCTGGATTCAATTCAGACAAGGAGACTGGCATAGATTTTTAGGGGGGAAAACGCCATTAGCACTATATAGATAGTAAAACAGCAGCAAAAACATAATTGTGTAGGGACAAAACATCTGATTTGTATTTGAATCCATTATTCTGAGGCAGAATACTTTCAGAAGACAACATTTTAGCATACCTTTGTGTCAGGCCAGGGACCAGGAAATGCAGCTATTAATAATGCTTTAAAACAGCTTCAGATGTTTGACCTTTCTCAAAGTTACTTCGAACATTCAACACTCAGCAACTGCAACAGAATGATAAGAAACCATGGCAAAGAGACTGGGGGAAAGGAGATTATCAAATACCCAACAGTTAATTTGAGTGCTCCCCTCCAACGCAGTGGGCAACATTGGTTTGAGTCTACAGTTCTTTGAGTTTGTAGGAAGAAAAAAACAACTTTTAAAATTTGGATTTTCAGTGGCTACAAATGAGAGAAATTAAAGAAAGGGCAATGCAATTTTTTACTTAAAAAATATCTACCCCTATGAGGTTTAAGAGCAGCCGAGCGACTTAGAGAGTTCTGGGCCTGAAGTCAGGAAGACTCTTCTTCCTGAATTCAAATCTGGCCTTAGACACTTCCTTGTAATTCTCTTGAACCTGTTTGACTCATTTTTTTTCTCTGTAAAAGAGAGAAAGAAATGGAAAACTATTTCAGTATCTTTGCCAAGAAAACCCCACAAGGCGTCACAAAAGGTGACACATGGCTGAAATGAGTGAAAAATGACCATGAAGGTCTAAGGCAGACTGCCTTATGCCATCAAGTATTATCACATCATGACTGGTACAAAGCAAGAACGCTGGGGAGATAAGGTAAACAGTTAGGAGCCTATTCGATCGAAAATAAATCTTAACATTAAATTTTATGAAGTGCAGATTTGAGAAAATTTTATGGATGCATTCATAATCCTTTTCAAAAAACAATCTTAATTTCACTTCCATGGCTGCAACATCCTCTTCTTAAAGAACTGAGATCAAGAGCTGGATTCAAGATGGTAAAGGCAAAGACTTGTCTGAGCTCTCCTCCAAACCCCTCCAAATACCTTTACAAATGATTCTGAGCAAATTCTATCAGCAGAACTCCCAGAAACACAGTGAAACAAATTTCCAGCCCAAGACAACTTGGGAAGTCAGCAGAAAAGGTCTGCTGTGTAAGGTGAGAGAGGAGCACAATTCAACCCAAGGCTGATCCGGTAGATAGTGTGTCTCAGCACATCCAAAGAAGGCCTCAGAGCAACTGAATAAGAGGCAGCAATGGCAGCTTCAAGATCCCTCAGCCCACAAATGCCAAAGACAACTTAGAAGATCAGCAGGAAAAATCTGTCATACCTAGGTAAGAGTGGAGCACAGTCTAGCATAGGATGCACTGGCACAGCACTGGCCCCAATAAATAAGGAGTGGGCTTTGAGAGTGACTGAATCAGCAGTAGCAGCAGCAGTGGCTGCTTCCAGAGCTCTTAGTCCACAGATGATAAGGGGATTGGACAACTGGCCAGAAGGAGATTACAGGGGTCTTTTTGCTAACCCTAGGGAAGGATTCTGCTGCTTTTTTCCATACTCAGATCCAAGTTGCAGTCCTAGGTGGCAGTCACAGGGCAAGGGGGAATATTAGCATAGCAAAGTTTACAGCAGTAAGGAAGGAGGTACGTTCCTCACAGTACCAGAGCAGAAAAAAGTGATTGCGGTAAGTCACAGACCAAAGGACAGGCCAGGAGAGTATTAAACACCTCTCCTTAGATCACACCATCTTGGAAGAACTGAAAACTCACAGGAATCTAAAAGTATCTCTGAATACAGTTGCATAAAAGCCCTGAAGTTGGGACAGTGTACTGTCTATCCTAGAAGCAGAGTCCTACTCTAACAAAGAGTTAACAGTCAATTAACAAGCTAGGAAAATCAGCAAACAATAGGGGAAAGAGAGCTCTGACTAGATAGTTACTATTATGAAAAGGATAATCAAAACTCAAATTCAGATGAAGCAAAAGTCAAAGTTCCTATATCAAAAGCATCCAAAGAAAAATAGTCTTAGTCCATGGAAGAGCCCAAAAAAGAAAATAAGAATCTACAGATCAGCTCCTGAAAGAGAGTCCAAAATGAAAACTACCAGGAATGATATAAAGAAATTCCAGAGTTCCCAGATCAAGGAGTAAAGTCATGAGCACAGTCAGTATAACACAACATTTAGCAGTTTCTACATAAAAAGAACAGAGGGCTTGGGATATGTTATTCAGCAGTGCCAAGGAGCTAAGACTTCAACCAAGAATCACCTATTAAAACAAAACTGAATATAATCCTTCAGAGGAAAAAAAAATATATTCAATGAGATAGAGAACTTTTGAATATTCTTGATGAAAAGATGAGCTAAGTAGAAAATTTGACTTTAAAATACAAGACTCAAGAAGAATAAAAATGTAAATAGGATAGTGAAATCATAGTAGGCTTAATAATTTTAAACTGTTTACATTACTACATGGGAAAACTGTATTTTTGATTTATAAGAACATACTCATTACTGAGGTAGTTAGAAGGAGTAGATAGATAGATAGTAGATAGAAAAATAGATAGGTAGATAGATAGATAGATAGATAGATAGATAGATAGATAGATAGATAGATGGATGGATGGATAGATAGATGGCACAGATGTGAGTTGAATATAAAAGGATGGTATCTAAAAACAAAATTAAGGAGTGATAGATGAATGTATGGGGATAAAAGAAGTTGATAAATAGAATGAAGTAAATTATTTCATATAAAAAAGGAAAAAAAATAGAGGATTGGAAGAGGGAAGAGGTGAGAGACAGCGAATGAACCTTATTTTCATCAGAACTGGCTCAAAGAGGGAATATCATAGACTCTTAATTAGATATAGAAATCTATCTTACATAACCTATAGTAAAGTAGGAGGGGAAAGGGATAAGTGAAAAGAGTGGAGGTGATGGAAGGGAGGGCAGATTGGGGAATCTGGAGGATACTTTTAAGGAAGATATAAAAAAGAATAAGAACCTATATCTACAAAAATATATTTGGCGGCCCTTTGGCAACCTAATTCTACAGAATTAGAAATAAATAAAGGGGATGCCCTTCATTCGGGGAATGATTGAAGAAGTTGTGTGATTGTGATGAAATACTATTGTACTATAAGAAATGATGAGCATGATGCTCTCAGAAAAAATATCTGGACAGACTCATTCAAAGAGAAATGTACTGTGTACAAAGTAACAGCAATAATGGAAGATGATCACTTGTGAATGATTTAGCTATTCTCAGCAACCCAACTACCCAAGGCAACTCAGAAAGACTTAGAATGAAATATGCTATCCATTCTCAGAGACAGAACTGATGGTGTCTGAATACAGATGGGAACATATTTTTTACTTAATTTTCCTTGAAGTTTTTTCTTTTTTTTTTTAATAATTTAAAATTTTCTTTTTATTGTAAACTTAGTCATTGGTATGCATAGTAGGCAAAGAACAAGACAAAAGATTGTATTATAATAAAAATAATATTTATACATCATTATACAAAGCCCGTTATGGTTATTATTTGATTCCCACAACAGTGCTATGAAGGAGGTGCTGTTGTTAGTTTAGTACATATTATTAATATAAAGAATTATATACTAATGTTATGTATAGTTTGTTTCTTACTCGATGATCAAAAGTTGCCTTTTTGCCTCTGGGTTTAATGTCTACATTTCTTGCTCAAAGATCAACCCATTAACCCAACTCACTCTGGAGCTCATAGAATGGACAAGTTCCCACCTACTTAGCACAGAGTGGATGTAATAAGTAAATAAGTTTTTAAGTTTTCAACATTATTTTCCACAAAATTTTGAGGTCCAAATTTTCTCCCCATATCTCCCTTCCCCCAACCCCCAAAAGCTTTGTATTCTGATTGTTCCTTCCACCAACATGTCCTCCCTTCTAACACCTCTCCTTTTCCTTGTTCTCATCTTCTGCATTGTACTGTAGGGCAAGATAAATTTCAATAACCCACTACCTGTATTTCTCATTTCGCAGTTGCACACAAAAACAATTCTCAACATTTGTTCTTAAAACTTGAATTTTGGATTTTTTGTCAAGAGTAGGGTATACTCTTGGTCCAGGGCTAGGGAGGATCCTTCTCCCTTGTCAAGGAGGTGGAAAAGCCCTCTCACAGATCTTTCAAACTGTCTTTGGCTTCTGTGTTTTAGGGATCTGCAAACCTCCACTGCTGCTGGGAATTCTGCCCCTGAGACCTGCTCCTTTCTGTGTTGTATGGCCCAGGCTGGGCTGTGCTTTGCTCCATGGCTGCATGACAGACCTTTCCTGGTGGCCTTCCAGGTTGCCCTGGACTGGATATCTTTTCCACTCTGTCATTCTGTGGTTTCTGTTGCTCTAGAATTTAGTGAGAGTCTTTCTTTACAGGTATTTGATGGGCTGTGCAGGAAGGGCTAGATAATGTGTGTCTTTCTACTCTGCCATCTTGGCTCCACCCCCTATGCTTTCTTTCTTTCACAACATAACTATGATCTATTTGTTTTGCATGACCATGTATATATATATACACATATGTGTGTGTATGTGTGCGTGTGTGTAATCCCTCCAACTACCCAGATACTGCGAAAAGTTTCAAGAATTACAAATATTAACTTCCTATGTTTGAATGTAAACAGTTCAACTTAGTAAGTCCCTTGTGATTTCTCTTTCTTGCTTACCTTTTCATGTTTCTCTTGATTTTTATGTTTGAAAGTCAAATTTTCTTTTCAGCTCTGGTCTTTGCATCAAGAATGTTTGAAAGTCCTCTATTTCACTGAATGACCATTTTTTCCCATGAAGTATTACACTCAGTTTTGCTGAGTAGGTGATTCTTCGTTTTAATCCTAGTTCCTTTGACTTCTGCAATATCATATTCCAAGCCCCTGAGTCCCTTAATGTAGAAGGTGATAGATCTTGTGTTATCCTGATTGTATTTCCACAATACTTGAATTGTTCCTTTGTGACTGTGTGGAATATTTTCTTTAAAATTAGAATGGAACAGATGGAAGCTAATAACTTTATGAGAAACCATGAATTCTGGAATTTGGCTACAATATTCCTAAGACTTTCTTTTTTTGGATGCCTTTTAGGAGATGATCAGGGAATTCTTTCAATATTTATTTTGCCCTTTAGTTTTAGAATATCAGGACACTTTTCCTTGATAATTTCATGAAAGATGATATCTAGGCTCTTTTTTTTTTTTGATCATGGCTTTCAGGTAGTCCCACAAATTTTAAATTATCTCTCACAGACCTATTTCCCAGGTCAGTTGTTTTTTGCAGTGAGATATTTAACATTATCTTCCATTTTTTCATTTTTTTGGCTTTGTTTTGTAATTTCTTGGTTTCTTTGTGGCTGCTTGCAATATTTTCTCCTTGATACACACACACACACACACACACACACACACACACACACACACACACATATATATATATATATATATATATATATATATATATATATATAACTGAAGAAAACAAAATTTTAAAGAAAAGCTAATGAAAAAGAAAATGAAAAAAATCTGAAACCAAAATAATCAAATTTTCTGCCCATGGAGTAGTTTTGTAGTACTATAGGTACAGTGCTAAATCTAGAGTCAGGAAAACCTGAGTTAAATATAATCTTGGATATGTTTTACATGATTTATTCTAGGCAAGTCACTTGCTTTTGTAAAATTTTCTGGTTTTTTTTTTTTATAAATTGGAGATCATAATAGCACCTATGTCAATTTAAAATTCTTTATGTAAAGCACTTAGTATAGTCCCTGTCAATGTTAGGTAATGTGTAAATGGTTGTTTCTCTATGTGTGACCTAAAAGTTGAAAGATGTACTGTGTGAGTTTCATGCTCCATTGGTAGCCATGAATAAGAAATATTTTTTTCTGGAAAGATGTGGCTGCAATTAAGATAAAATAACCCATTAATAGAAAATCAAATCCTTTTCTCTGTTCCTGCAGTGGACATCACTTTCTACCCAACACAATTTAAAATAACCATGTACATTTCTGTGTTTTAATCAGAAATCTCTGAAACTAATAATGTGTAGTGATGTGGATATAAGGGTGCTCAATTCCTTTAAGTGTAGGATATTGGAATTTGAAGAAAGAAACCTAAATCCCCTGTGGAAATTTATCCAACATGTAGCTGAGAGTAGAGTTTCGTGTTTGAAATAGATCCACTACACTCGTCAGGCCAAAATCTGCTGACTGGTGGACATGAATTGGATACCCAAGTGTACATATAATTTATTGATTGGACAAAGTAGCGAACTGTTTTAAACACAGAAAATATGGAATAGAGACCTCCTGCTGTTTCAGATAAGTACAGAAATGCCTCTGGAAATAAAAAGGCTTTTTTTTAGTGTTATCAAATTTTCCTAAAATCACTAATAATTATTGAAATTCAACTTGTCATTTGAAAAAAAATACACTTCATTTGGAGAGGGGGAGGATATAAGTACAAAAATATTTTTATGACTTTTTAATGCTAAAATATTTATCTTCAGACTTCCTATGAATTTTTTCTGCTAAACATAGGAAAGAATGACATAGGATAACACATTCTCTTTATTCAATGATCTGTGATTTCATTGGTCTTGGTTTCCCCTCTTTTAATGCCAATATGATACCCACAGCAGCCACTTTGAATATGGACATGTATTTCCATAGTAAATTCACAGAATATGAATAACTTTCTTCCTCAAAGGTGAAAACAAAATATTTATTCAGATACCAGGAAGTCAATTTCACCCTGGTAACAAAGAAGCTCATACACACCACCAATCCAGGGAGAACCAACACCCGCAAGCCTTTCCTCCATGAGACCTCCACATAGATAAGCTCCCTTAGGCAAAATTCCTCCCTCTCTCACTCATGCTAGCTGCTCCTCCTCAGCACTACCTTACTCTCTCTTCCTGTTCCACCCTTCTTGCTACAACCATTTGGCAAGCTACTCCCACCATGGACTCCATGCGACTCAAGCTGTGGGCTGTGCCAAAGATCAAAGCAGATCAAATGGGTTTATTGAGGGGCAGGGAAGATCCTCAAATACCCTTAACATTATACCTCTACATCTCATAGATACATACATAATTTCTTTATAAGCTAGTACATGGTCTTTAAGAGTTGGTGTATCAAAAGAAAAAATAATCCTCTTGTAGTCCACAACCAGTCTGGTAATAAACCTTAATAGCTAAGCAGATCCTAAGATGAAAGTAGATCCATCACTGAACTCAAACCAAGAACTTTTTATAGTTTAGTAGGGTCTTGTGCAGGACTTAACTAATGTTCACCTCTGCATCACAATGAAGCAACTAAGTATGGCTTTACTTGACATAAATGCATCAGTTGAAAAATAATTACACAATTACTCTATTAGTATGAAAATTGAAAAGGACTATATAGCATGGAAGAGGGACTGCAGGACAAGAAATATTTGACAAATATAACTGTAACTAGTCAGAAAAAATACAAAGCAATAACAAAAAAAAAGGTAAGACCTTGGGGAATGATTTTGTTTATGTCAGTCAACAAGCACTTATTAAACACCAACTATATGCTGTACTAATCTTTGGGAATGCAAATAAATACAAATACAAGCAAGAAGATAGAAAATCCCTGCCCTAGGGGAGCTTATGTTATACTAGGAAAGACAACAAATAATAAAACAGAAGTTGATGGCTGAGGATCCTCGTGTGCGGGAATGACTTTGAAGTCCAGAGAATTACAGCCTGATGGGAAGTTGGGAAATCAAGAGATGAGTGATGTGCACTATGTGTAACCATCCCACTGTCCAATCAAAGGGAAAGGTCCCTGGGGCGGAGAATATTTCTGAGGTGTGAGTTCTGGACTACAGGGATCTTCCAGGATGAAGAAGTTTCTAGGGTGTGCTGGAGAAGTCCAGGAGGAGTATGGTTTGACAGAAAGGTAAGAAATGAAGAAGCATTAGTCATTTTTGCTGTTCAGTCATTTTTTGCTCACGTCTAAATCTTTGTGAGTTCATTTGGGATTTTCTTGACAAAGATATGAGAATTGTTTGTCATTTCCTTCTCCAGGTTATTTTACAGATGAAGAAACTAAGAGATAAAAAACAAAAAATTAAGTGACTTGCCCAGGGTCACACAGTTCATAAATATTTGAAGACAGATTTAAACTCAAGATGACTTTTCTGGATTCCAAGCCTAGCACTGTATCCATTGCAGCACTTGGGAAAATTTCTTCATTCTGCAAGAATTCATTAGTTTTAGTATACTATCTCATCCCACCCTTCTCTGTAAACTCCAAAAGCTCCATTTAATATTGCTTAAATATTTGTTTATTGGAAAAAGTGGACTGAAGAGGGGTCACTAGCTTCACCAGGGAGCAACAATACCACACAAATTAGGAGTGATGGAAGAGATCAGCACAAAGATCTGGTGTCTCAGCCTCTTCCTGGACTGTGAGAGATAGCCTGAAGTGTTGGATCTTATCCAGGTGGAAGGCCTTGACTTAAGTTAGTAGATATGATTAGAGATAAAGAGAGACTTGCTGGCTGCACCTCCTGACTTTCCACTTGGAGTATACTTGACTTGAGTAGCTTGGCTGTTGGTTGTGGCCTGCTTAATATATTCCTCTTGCACAGCCTTGACAATTTCCTTCTTTCCACCCCAGGTCTTAAGGGCAGAGGCCTGCAGGGCTCAGCCATAAGAGAAGGTCAGGGCCCATGGCTTATGCAAGGGGCAGGTATTGATGGCATTGAGGTTGATGGAGGCATCCTCTTCACTCTGACCCCCAGAGAGGAAGATGATACCAGTGACTGCAGGAGGCACAGTCCACCGAAGGGCAGTTACAGTTGCCATTACAATCTCCTCATGTGAATATTTATGGGTACAGGCATGGCCAGGGGTGACCATGTTAGGCTTCAGCCAGATCCCTTCCAGATAGACATGATGGTCACTCAGAGCTTTGTAAACAGCAGCAGCCAGAACCTTCTCAGTGACATACTGACAACACTGCAGATCATGTTCTTCATCAGGGAAGGTCTCTAGCTCCATGATGGAGACAATGCCATTTTGCTGGCAAATGCTAGCTTATTGGGCCAGCACATTGGCATTCTCCATGATGGCAAATGAGGAAGGTGTATTATCCCCAATCTTCAGTACACAATGCCATTTGGCAAAGTCAGCTCCATCCTTCTTATACTGGGCACAGTGCTTACTCAGCCCATCCAGATCTTGGGTCGTAGTCTCGTCATTGGCTCCTGCCAGAGGCACTACACCTTTGTCCACGTGATGCCCTCAATGCCACCTTATCCTTTATGACTTTGGGGAAGGCACAACCATCATCGGCTTTCTGGTAGAGTCCCTTGGAAAAGAATAATACCTCCAATACAGGAGTTCATTCGATCATCTGCTGTCAGAAGCAACTGCCTATAGAGGTGCCAATTTTCCTCTGTGTTCTCAGTTGCCATGGACTGCAGCTGCTTTGCAATGCTATCAGTGGACTCATCTGCTGCCAAGATTCCCTTTCCTGGAGAAACAATTCAATGAGCTTTATCAGACAGTTCTTTCTTTTGCTCAGGTGTCAATGCTAGGTATTAGCAAGGCATGTTTTCCTTGGCTGTGACCGTGGTTTCCGGCAGAAAGCAGACCTCTTATGGTAGAGAACTGAACTTCTGCCCCAAGAGCTCCGTTTAAGGAAGGAACTCAAATCAGACATCTCTTCATTTCTAACCTGACTACATTAAATCGTGAGTTCCCTGATTTCTCCTTTATCCATCCCAACCTCTTCCAGTCAAGTGATTTCCCTGTCTCCCATTTCTACCTATGCAATGACATGCAAGTGAAATAGATTAAAGTGAGGGAGGATGGTGCAAAGTTACCAGGCTCACTGTGTCCTCTGGACCATCTGGGTCCAGTGGCAAGATTCAGATCATGGTGACTGGAGATGGAACTGGATGCAGTAGGAGACACTGGCATTTTTTAAACTAAGATCTTTCTTAATAAGTCTCAGTTTGTCTGAGGCAGTGTCTATAAAGTGATTAAGGCTAGCTAAGGAATGAGGCAGAGAATGGCCTCTTTAGCCAGTAAAAGAAAAACATCAATCTGGGAAGAGAAGATGCTAAGGGTTTCTGGCCAAAAAAGGAAAAAAATACTATTTACATTCATTCTGAGTCAAACAATGTCCAAACAATGACCAAGTGGAGCTTGGCCTGGGACATACTGGTGGCCAGGCAATGACAGACAGAGTAATTTTGTTGGGCACAGTCCTTAAGACAGAAATCTAACCTATAGATTCCAAGATATCTTGAAAGTTTTCAACAATCAAAATTTTGGGCAGAGTACACACAAATAAAGGTATGATACCTTATGTGAACAGAGGGAAGGAAGAAAGGAAGGAAAGAAGGAAATAAAAAAAGAGTTGCTTTGTCTGACTGAGCAGTCCCAGTTGGGTCCCCAGTATGGCAGATATTACTCTTCCTCCTCCTCCTCCTCCTCCTCCTCCTCCTCCTCCTACTACTACTACTACTACTACTACTACTACTCCTCACAGAGGATGTTGTTTGCTTTTGTTCTTTTAAAATTTTTTTGTTTTGTTTTTCTTTCCTAAGACTAACTATATTTCCCTCCATCCTATTCTGCCCCCCATTTCTTCTTTTCTCTCTTTTGACCTTGTCCCTCCCGAAGAGTATGAATTTCTAACTACTCTCTCCTCCCATTGCCATCCCTTCCATCATCCCCTCCAACCTGCTTATCCCCTTTTCCCTCACTTTCATGTATTGTAAGATAGTTTTTCATACCAAAATGAATGTGTATTTTATTCCTTCTGTGAGTCAAATGTGATGGGAGTAAGCTTCACACTTTCTCTCTCACCTCCCCTTTTTTCCCTCCATTAAAATTCTTTTTCTTGCCTCTTTTATGAGAGATAATTTACCTCCTTCCATTTCTCCCTTTTTCCTCCCAATATAGTCCTCTCTCACCCCTTAATTTCATTTTTAAGATATGATCCTATTCAACTCATCCTGTGCGTGCCCTCTCTCTCCCTCCCTCCCCTCCCTCTCTCTTTTTCTCTCTCTCTCTCTCTCTCTCTGTAATTCCCCAAGCTACCAATATTATCTTTCCATGTAGGAATGTAAACAATTCAACTTTAGTAAGTCTTTTATGATTTTTCTTTCCTGTTTACCTTTTCATGCTTCTCTTGATTCTTGTGTTTGAAAATCAATTTTTTTTTTCAGCTCTGGTCTTTCCATTAAGAATGCTTGAAAGTCCTCCATTTCATTGAAGTATTATACTCAGTTTTGCTGGGTAGGTAATTCTTGGTTTTAGTTCTAGTTCTTTTGACTTCTAGAGTATCATATTCCATGGCTTTACATCCCTTAATAGAGAAGCTGCTAGATCTTGTGTTACCCTGATTGTATTTCCACAATACTCAAATTGTTTCTTTCTGGATGCCCGCAATATTTTCTCATTGACCTGGTAACTCTGGAATTTGGCTACAATGTTTCTAGGAGTTTCTCTTTTTGGATCTCTTTCAGGAGGTGATCCGTGGATTCTTTCAATATTTATTTTCCCCCCACTTTCTAGAATATCAGGGCAGTTTTACTTGATAATTTCATGAAAGATGATGTCTAGGCTCTTTTTTTTGATCTTGGTTTTCAGGTAGTCCCAAAATTTTTAAATTGTCTCTCCTGGATCTATTTTCCAGGTCAGTTGTTTTCCAAAGAGATATTTCACATTGTCTTCCATTTTTTCATTCTTTTGGTTTTGTTTTGTGATTTCTTGGTTTCTCATGAAGTCATTATCCTCCATCTATTCCATTCTAATTTTTAAAGAACTATTTGCTTCAGTGAGAGTTTGAACCTCCTTTTCCATTTGGCTAATTCTGCTTTGTAAAGCATTCTTCTCCTCATTGGCTTTTTGAGCCTCTTTGGCCAGTTGAGTTAGCCTATTTTTAAAGGTGTTATTTTCTTCAGCATTTTTTTGGGTCTCCTTCAGCAAGTTGTTGACTTTCTTTTCATGATTTTCTTGTATAACTCTCATTTCTCTTCCCAATTTTTCCTCCACCTCTCTAACTTGATTTTCAAAATCTTTTTTGAGTTTTTCCATGGCCTGGGGCCATTTAATTTTTTTTGGATGTTTGGGATACAGAAGCTTTGAGTTTTATGTCTTTCCCTGATGGTAAGCATTGTTCTTCCTCATCTGAAAGGATGGGACAAGATATCTGTTCACCAAGAAGGCAGCATTCTATAGTCTTATTTGTTTCCCTTTTCTGGGCATTTTCCCAATCAATTACTTGACTTTTGGGTCCTTTGCCAAGAGTAGGGTGTTCTCTGGGGATCTGCAAGGTTTCAGTTCTTCCAAAGTGGCACAGTCAAGCATGTACACTGGTCTGGGAGCAACCAGAAACTTTTGTGCCCAGAATCTGTGAGTAATAGAGTTTCCTCTCCACAGCCACCTGATCTGTAGTTCCACCAAGCCAGTACTGGGGACTGAGATTTAGATCAGCTACTCAAATCTCCCAGGAGCTTTAGGTGAGGGCATGGTTGCTATACCAGACTGAGGTAAGAATCAACTGCTCAGTTTCCCCAGGGGTTTTAGGATCCAACAATGGATACAGGCTTCTGTGAGAGCTGCTGCTGCCCTATTCCTTCTTGATCAGCTGAAAAAACCATGTCACTGAACTTTGGTGCCTGTGGGTTGAAGGATTCACAAACCAAGGCTACTGCTGTTGGGGATTCCACCTCCAGGCCTGCTTGGATCCTCCTCCCAGGGTCATGCCACATGGCCAAGGCTGGGCTGGGCTCTGCTCTGTGCCCTATGTGACAGACCTTTCCTGTTGGCCTTTCAGATCACCCTGGGCTGAAAATCTCCTCCACTCCACTGTTCTGTGACTTCTGCTGCTCTAGAATTTGTGGAGAGTCTTTCTTCACAGGAATTTAATGGGCTCTGGGGGAAGAGCAAGTGTATGTGCATCTTTCTACTCAGTCATCTTGGCTCTACCCCCGTTACTTTTTTTTCTTGAGGAGGACCATGACATCAGGGAGGTAATGCCATGACAAGTATGTGAATTGGATTTAAGTGAGGGAGGGCTGTGCATAGTCAGCAACTTCACTTTGTCCTCCAGAGTCATCTGGGTCTAGTGGCAAGATAAAATTCAGTCCTACTAGAGATGGTCCTAGATGCAGTGGGAAACCTAACCTCAAGGAAAGTAGAGATTGATTTTTTTTTCTTTGACTAGATAGACTGCCTCATTTCTTATATGACCTTAATCACTCAAAGGACAGTCCAACTGGGACATGTTAAAGACCTTAGCTTAAACAAGCCAAGGTCTCCTACTATATCCAGGGCCATCTTGAGTCATCTTGATTGATATCTTGCCAATGGACCCAGATGGTGCAGATGAGGCTGGTGACTTTGCCAAGTTCTCCCTCACTGTTCCAAACTGAAGATATACTCTTGCATACAGCAAGATCTGCCTATACACAAAAGGCAATCACTATATTCTTCTCATGACATGTTTAGGGAACAAAATTTGCACTGTTTTGAGCTAAAGTGATAAAGGAGGCTTGATTCTCTTAATTCCTCTTCATTTTAAATTAAATAATAAGTATCACCTGACCATAGTATTGTAAATGATGGTGGAGATTAACAGGGTTTTTCACTAAGCCACAGTTTTTTAGAACATGGGAAAGGTGGCATATAGGAAGAGAAAAACATATGTTTTGCACATAACTCACATTGATATATTCCTGTAAGATTTAAAAAGGTTTCCTTTTTTTTTTTTTTTGGCAAATTGATGGTGCTGTTTCATAGAGAGTAAGCTTAAACCATAGGTCTGTGAGTCAGGAAACAAGGACAAATTATGAAACCCGACAGAATGTGTTAGTCTGTTTCCTCATCTGTAAACTTGGGAACATAATGCTCATTCTGCCCACTTTGAGAGATTGTTGTGAGGAAAATGTCTTACAAGTCTTAAAGTCCTAAAAAGTGCAGATAATTTTTATTGCTATCTCAATTCCTTATTTCAAGAAAAGGTTGGCTGTATTATGTCTATTTTTCAGTTGAACAAACAGGTTTAGAAAGTTGGAATGATTTGCTCTCATGACACAGAAGTTAAGTGTCAGAGGCAGGATTTTATCACATACCTCTTCTGTATCTGAATACAACACTATATGCTACACTAAAGTGTCTTTTTTTAATGTACAAAATGACCTCCAAGCCTAAAAATCATTCTGCTAAACAACATTTTTTTTCTAGTGTTCGTATTAGTCTGCAGTGTTTTAGTAAGTTAACTCTAGGTTAAAGACAGCAGAGTGTCATAAAAATGTTTTGTTTGTTTTCTTGTGCTTTTGAGTAGGGGAGTGACATGTTCAAATCTGCATACTTTAGTAAGATCATTTTGAAATTTTGTTATGAATTATTTTGGAGAAAGGGACCATTAGGAGCGAGTACAATCTGGATAATTACCACATATTATGGTGGGCTACCAAAATGATGATGAGAGGGCTGAACTATGATGATGGCTGTTTGAGAGAATAGTACTAAATAGATGTGAGAAATACTGTGGAAATAGATTCAGCATCACTTAGCAATTGTTTGAATGATGGAGAAAGAACATTCAAAGATGATCCAAATTTTCATATATAGGTGAATGGCAAGATAAAAGAAATAAAGAGGTTAGGAGAAAGGGAAGGTATATAGCAAGAGATTATTTCACCTTTAAGACTATTTAGTTCATGGTGACATCAGCAATGTTGAAATTTAATTTCTTGAGTCATTTCAGTCTAAATCTTGATACAAATAAGTCTCATTAACTTAGATTAGTCTATTTGATTCGGGGGGAAAAAACTGATTTTTTAAATAAAGTGAAACAAAGCAAAAATTACACAGATGTCAATTGAGAAAAATAGCCAAATTGCTTTTTTTTATGGAAAAAAAAATGAAAAAACATTTACTTTTGGCCATTTCAAAATTTTTGTTAAAAACAAAAACTCCATTCCTTAAATTGAATAGTTCTCAGATAAAAAAAATAAGTCTTTGAAATTTTACTAGTTTCCCTTCGCTGTACTATCGTTAGGGATATGTCAGTAAATAGAGAAGAAAATAATGACTATAAGTTGGTGAGGATCCCCAGTGGCACAAAATCGATCAGCCAGTCCATTTCTTGCTGTCTTTTTCCTGCTCATTATACATACCTGCACAATAGCCCCTAACTTGAAGCAGGCAGCTTTTAAAAATCTATTAACCCTGACATTCCTTTTAAAATTGTGAGGCATGCCTGGAGTGAGGGAACTAGACACAGTCCGAAGGAGCAAGTTTAGTGGAAAAGATCAGGTGGGCAGTTTCTTTTGGTCCTCCCTTCCCCTTTCCTTTCTCTGGCATATTAAGTGGTGCCTCTGGGATGTGAATAAATTAATTTCAACCTCCCCAGTGAATGGCATGTTCTTTGAGTGTGAATTTCCTGAATGCCTTTTAAATGTTCCTCAGGGTAATGTCTTCCAATTAAAATGGGTTATTTAGAGAGTTCATCTGAAGGATTAAAGAAATAATATTCCCCAATATAGTGGCCCTTCTGGGATTTTCCCTTTGAAGCTGGTGAGAAGGATTTTAAGAATAGCTCATTACTAAAGAGGTGTGTTCTCATGTCACTTGGTTACATTTCTACATATTGTCTTTATCCATCATGACCTTCCCAGCATCAGGTTGAGTATAAGTTTGCAGTAAGGAGGAGTATATATCTTTTTACCCGTTTGATGGCTGCACTTTGAATTTAATAGAAAAAAATACTTGGAGGTAAAAGAGTGAAACTGTAGCCATAAATAATAACAAAATTGGAGAGGAGGAAATCAAGAAGGATAATTTAAATAAGTTAACAATATATTTTCTTTTGGAACTAATTTAAATTTAGTAAGATACATAGAGAAGTTTTATAGGAGCAGGAAAAATGAACAGAAAACTTAGTCTGAATATAAGAAGAATAAAGGATGAATTTGATTCAGCAACTTTAGATTAAATGTCCTTGATGTTCAAAGTATTTGTTGTCTGTTAGAGTTACAAATGTATAAAAGGACAAGATCTGCTCTTAAGGAGCTTGCATTCTACTTCAATGTATGCTGGAAGAATGTGATAAGTATTGAGATAAGAATAATACAAATTAGGTCAAAAATTGGTAAGAATTTTAGAAAATAACCAAGTATCTCATTCTATGAATAATGAAGGTAAAGTTCATAGAGATGAAATGTTCAAGATCACACAATTACCAAGACTCAAAGATACAGAACTTTTAACTGTTTGTTTGGCTTTCCTGGGAGAAGGATGTCCTGGAAGGAAAAGGAAAAAAAAATTCTAGATTCAAATAAACAGATAAAAATGAAATATGTGATTTGTAAGATTTGGACTAATGACACATATAAGAGGTTGAATTTGGGAAGTAGAAGTTTGAGACCACTTTGGAAAAATTAAGAAAATTTGAAGAACCATCTCTGGATCCAAGTGGTCTCAACTCACCCTCCGAACTGCTCCCCACCTCCCAAATCTTAATAACCTTCCCTTCCTATTTTAGCAGTTTGAAAGTCAACTTCTCACATGACAAAACAGCAAGATGATAAATGTTGGAGAAGAAGTGGGAGAGTTGGAACACTAATTCATTGTTGGTGGAGCTGTGAGCTGATCCAACTATTCTGGAGAGTAATTTGGAACTATGTCCAAAGGGCTACAAAAATGGGCATACCCTTTGACCCAGCAATACCACTTCTAAGGATTGTATATCCAAGAGATCATAAAAATGGGAAAGGGTCCCACATGTACAAAAATATTTATTGCAGCACTCTTTGTGGTGGCCAAAAACTGGAAATCAAGGGGATGCCCATTAATTAGGGAATGGTTGAATAAATTATGGTATATGAAAGTAATGGAATACTATTGTGCTCTAAGAAATGATGAACAGGAAGACTTCAGAGAGGCCTGGGAAGATGTATATGATCTGATGCTGAGTGAAAGGAGAAGAACAAGTAGAACTTTGTGTACTGCAACGACCATAGCGTGCAAGAGTTTTTTTCTGGTAGACTTGGAACTTCATTGCAATGCAAGGACTTAAAAAATTCCCAGTGGTAAGACAAAATAAAATGCCTTCTACATCCAGAGAAAGAACAATGGAATTCAATCGCAGAACATAGTGGGTCATTTTCTTTGGTGTTATGTTTTGGTTTATTATATGATTTCTCCCATTCACTTTATTCTTATACAGAACATGACTATGATGAAAATATATTTAATGGGAATGTCTGTGTAGAGTTTATATAAAATTGTATGCCATCTTAGGAGGGGGTGGGGAGGGAGGGGGGAGGGAGGGGGGAGGGAGGGGAAAAATTCTAAGTTATGCAGTAGTGATTGTAGAATACTGAAAATACATTTTAAAAAATTTGAAAAAAGAGACTTCTTTTTGTTTTCTCTATCTGGTTGTTGAGCAGAATACTCTTCTCAAATTAATTTCCCTGCGCTTATTAATAACTTATTTGTGTTGCTTTCAAATTTACCTTTGGAACTTATTTTACTTACCAGTTTTCCACTTACCTTACCTACCAGCTCTTCATTTTTTCATGTTTTTTTATTTTCAGATCTTTTTCCTTAAATCTGTTTTTTTCCCATTTAAGTTGGAGTGTCTTTTTACTCTGTCCTCATTTTTTTTTCTTCCATTTATCCTCAATCTTTCTGATATCCCTCTGAATTTCTTCTCTTGAATTCAGGCTCTGACCTGATTCACAAATCCAAGTCCTCTAAATCACCTTAATATATTTTTTTCTTCTTATTCAGCACAGGTCCCTGTCTCGTCCCTTTCTCCTTCTCCAATGGAAGCCAGAAGTTAAAAGGGTTGCAGTGTTAATGACAAACAGAATTCCCCCCAAATGACCATAATGATGATAATTGAAGCTAATGCATCAACATCTGTTGCAGAGGATGAGGAAACTGACAAATTTCGTAAAGTATGGCACCTGGATGTAGTTCTCCAAACTTAATCCCCACATATTTGATACTCTGGGACTTTAGCAGGAAGATGGACCTAATCAATAATAGCAAAAAATATCAAGTTGGAAAATATGGCTCAGGAATGAGAAACAAAAAATAAAGGAAAATATGCTATACATAATTCATAAGACACATTCAGAAATACAGATAGGGTACACATAAGAACATTTTGTGCTTAATATCCATGTTAAAAAAGTATTTATTTCATTAGAACAATTTATTATTCTTAAGTAGTCCTGTCCTGTTCAAGTTTTGCAATCATATGGATTATATCAAACCAATACTATCCATGAGGTTTTCTCAGTAAAGAGAGGCTTGCCATTTCTTTCTCCAGTGACATTAGAACAATACAAAAGATTAAAAAGCAGTATATCTGGGGGCAGAGTCAAGATGGCAGAACTGGAACAGGAGCCTGCCTCAGCTCTCCTTCACCAAACTCTTGCAAAGACCTGTAAAAATGATTCCAAACAAATTGTCGAGCAGCAGAAGTCACAAAACGACAGAGGGAAACAGATTTCCAGTCCAAGACAACCAGGAAGGTTAATAGGAAAGGTCTGTTGTATTCATCAGAGAGAAGAGCAAAGTCCAGCATGGACTGTGCCAACACAGACTTGACTAGAGCAGGTCTCAGGGCACTGAATCATTTGGAGCTATACAGGTTTTCAGACTTCTCAACCCACAAACACCAAATACAACTACAAAAGTCAATGGGAAAACTCTCTCATCTGGGTGAGGAACATGGTCTGGACCCAGACTGAGCCCCACTCTCAGGGCAGCAGCAGCCACTGCTGCAATGGCAGCTGCTTCTGTATCTCTCCATTTATGGATGGTGGGAGAAGCAAGCAACTGATCTGAGTAGTAAGTGGGGCTAGGAGGTGAGCTAGTGTGGCAGAGTTAGTTGTGACTGTGGAGATAGAATCCTACTCACAATTCAAGGGCAGAAAAGAGTGCTTGTAGTTCACAAGGCAGATAGGCCAGGAAAGCAGTAAAAATCTCTACTTTCATTGTTCCACTTAGGAGGAACTGAGAATTTCCAGGTTCCTACAGATATTTCTTAAAACAGTTGAACCAAACCCTTAAACTTGGGGCAGTACACACTCCACCTAACAAGGAGCTCAAAAGTCCTGTAATTGGCTGAGAAAATGACAAAAAAGGCAAAATAAGGGTATTGAACATTACTTTCTTGTGGAAAAGGTATTTTCTTATGAGAAGGAAATTCAAAGCATAAAACCATAGGAAGACAACAAGGTCAAGGCTCCTAATTCTAAAGCCTCTAAGAAAAAACATGAAATGGTCTCAGACTGTGAAAGAGCCCACAAAGTATTTTGAAAAACAGATAAGAGAGCACAGGAAAAACAAATTGGAGAAGAAATTACAGCAATGCTAGAGAATCATGAAAAATGAGTCAACGGCTTGCTAAAGGAGAAACAAAAAATGCTGAAGAAAATAACATCTTTAAAAATAGACCAACCCAAATGACAAAAGTGGTCTAAAAAGCTAATGACAAGAAGAATTCTTTAAACAGTAGAATTGCTCAAATGAAAAAGGAGGTTCAAAAGCTCATTGAAGAAAATAATTCCTTAAAAATTAGAATAGAGTACTTGGAAGCTAATGACTTTATGAGAAATCAAGAAATTAGAAAACAAAGATAAAAAGGAAAAAAACTAGAAGGAAATATGAAATGTAGCATCAATAAAACAACTGAACTGTAAAATAGATCAGGAGAGATAATTTAAAAAAAATCTTTGGTCTACCTGAAAATCTTGTTCAAAAAAAGAGCCTAGACATGATCTTTCAAGAAATTGTCAAGGGAAACTACCCTAATATTCTAGAACCACAGGGTAAAATAGATATTAAAAGAATTCACTGACTATCTCCTGAAAGAGATTCCAAAAGGAAAACTACTAGGAATATTGTAGCCAAATTTCAGAGTTCCCAGGTCAAGGATAAAATATTACAAGCAGCCAGAAAGAAACAAGTCAAGAATTGTGGAAAACCAATTAGAATAATGCAGGATTTAGCAGCTTCTACACCCAGAGATCAGAGCACTTGAAATACGATATTCCAGAGGTAAAGGGAGGTAGGATTAAAACCAAAAATCACATACATAGCAAAACTGAGTAGAATATTTCAGGGAAAATATGGAATTTAAATGAAATAGTGGACTTCGAAGCATTCTTGCTGAAAAGATGAGAGCTAAATAGGAAATTTGACTTTCAAATACAAGAACCAAGAGAAGCATGAAAAGGTAAACAGGACAGAAAAGCCCTAAGAAACTCATTAAAGTTGAACTCTTTATATGTCCTTGAGAAGCCAGGAGTCTTTTCTCATTATTAAGGTAGGTAGAGGGAGTCTATAGTTAGACAGAAAGATAGATAAACAGATATAGGTAGATAAGTGTGTGTATATATATATGTGTATATGTATATATATATGTATATATACATATATATCTGTGCATATATAATGTGTGTGTATATTATATATGTGTATATATCTGAGTATGTATGAATGCGTGCATATGTTTTCACATGTATACATACATGTACACACATATATGCACACATATATACATACACACAAGCATATATACATATACACACATGTATACATATACACAATGTGTATGTTGTATATAAATATGTATATACAAATGTGTGTATATCCATATATAAACATACATACACAGTGTATGTGTGTGTTTATACATACATGCCTATATATACATATATGTGTGCATGTGTGTACATACACACACACAGGGTCCGTGGTAAATTTAATATGAAGGATGCCTAAAATATAAAATTAAATGTTGAGAGGAATGTACCAGGAAAAAGAGAAAGGGAGAGGCACAACATGGTAAACTATCTCATATAGGCAAGCAAGAAAGAGCTTTTACAATGGAGGGGAAGATGGGGGATGTGAAAGGGAATAAATGAGCCTTACTCTCATTGTATTTGGCTTAAGGAGGGAATGACATACATTCAATTGTCTATGGAAATCTATCTTAATCTGCAGAAAGCAGGGTGGAAGGTGATAAGAGAGGGATGATAATAGAAGTGACTGTAGATTAGAGGAAGGGGTAATCAGAAGGAAACACTATTGTGGAGGGACAGGTCAAGGGAAAGAATGGAAGAAATGGAGGACAGGTCAGAATAAAGTGAAATGTGACTAGTCTTTCACAACATTGCTGTTATGGAAGTGTTTTGCATGGCTATGTATGTATGCCTATAATGAATTGCTTGTTTTCTCAATAAGGGTGGATGGGGAAAGAGTAAGAGACAGAATGTGGAATTTAAACCTTTAAAAATCAATGTTAAAAACTGGTTTTACATGCAAGTGGAAAATAAGTCATACAGGCAATGGGGTATAGAAAACTATCTTGCCTACAGGAAAACAGAAGGGAAGAAGTTGGGAGGAGGGTTATAGAAGGTAGGGCAGATTGTGGAAAGGAGTGTCCTTATTCTTGGGTGTAGCTCAACATAGATTATAACATCATCATGAAATATTGAACAACATAAAATACATTAAAACATAATGTTAACATGTAGTTTTCTGACTATTATGTACCCACAGTGATCATATGTACAGCTTAGTGGTATATTTCTATATGTGTTTGATACCACTGTTCTGTGATCATTTTGAAGCTATAGTGGACGAAATATGAGAAAGGACAACGTAAGCTGTCAAAAGCATTTCTGTGTACAAGACCATATTTTCATGTTGCTCAGTGTACTGAAAGACACAGAAGACACATGAACCCAGTGTGTTTATAATTTGTTTATTGTAAATATGCATGACTCTAGTAATATTTTGACATGGATTTTTTTAAAGATCTGCAATAGATTATCACACATCTGCTAAGCTAAAACATGAGTCTTTGATGCTTTTTAGCTACAGAAATAACTTCATTCAATGAAATGTTTTTTGTTTATTAAAAGATGTAAAAAATATGTTTATTATATATTACATCCATTGGTGCTCAGAATTCTCAAGAAGGATGCTTTGTGCAAGACATAATTAAAAATAGATTTCTTCTTGATGGTGAAGTCCTCCAGATTCTCTGATTTAAGGATGATACTATGTATTAATCACTAGAAAATTAGAAGACTTCCTTAATGAGACCTATGATAATTCAAAAGTGTTTTTTTCTAATGAACCCATTTGTGGACAAAACTCAATGGATAAAAATTGCTTGCAGTCCATACACTGACATGTAATTGGATTGACAGTCTCTTATGGGAGCACATCATTCTGTAAGCTGGAGATGCACAGTTAATTGGACATAATATTGAATAGGATGAAAACACTGGTAAATTGGATTCCAAAAATTATTCAGTGAATTTGACAATTCCAAGCTGTTTCAAAGATCCATCTTTTTGCTCAAATATTTTTTCTGGCAATACCATGATGCTGTGAGTCTTGAAACACTATAGTCTTTAAGGAATTACAATTGTTGATTTGTATGTAAAAGGGGAGACATATGGTAGGCTGCAAATGGACTGTGGCATATTTTAATGATGGTGCATAATCAAGATATTACAAAAGAGATATTATTGACTTAATACATACCCAGATGCTAAAGTGTGCTAAGCATTACTGAGAGGCAAGGGATAACATAGGACCAGTCTATTTGTCACAAAGGTAACCATATCATAGAAATATAATTAAATAAAAGGCTCTTACATGTTGAGTGAATTTTCTGTAAAAGAACTATACAAAAACATGTAGAAATATTGGGTAGAAAGAGCTGCTTCACTTTGGAGTATTAGAAGGAATTTTCACATCACTGAGATCACAGATGTGAATGTGTATTGAAACATAGATACTGTTATTTGTGTTTTTGTGTCTTGTACATTTCTTAGATTGTTGTTTTCAAGCCTAAGACTATGTCTCTTTTAAACTGTATAACTCTTCATCATGATGAAACAGTACTGAGTGAATACTAGGCACTAAGTAACACTTTGTAATAATAAAGGAAAACTCCATCATATGTGTGTAGATATATAGATATAATTTCTATACGCATATATGTGTCTATCTCTATTGGCTATCTATCTATCTGTCTATTTATCTTTCTATCCATCCATCCATCCACCCATTCATCCATCCACCCATCTATCCATCCATCTATCCACCTTTAAAAGTAGGATGCTTTCCTTGAAAAAGTGGTATACATTTGTTATTACTTTAAATTTTAATGACTTTAAGATCAGTTTCATTTTGAGAGAGAGAAAGAGAGAGAGCGAGAGAGAGAGAGAGAGAGAGAGAGAGAGAGAGAGAGAGAGAGAGAGAGAGAGAGAGGAAGAAATTCAGGAAACCTAACTCACACATCAACTGAATCTGATAGTATATGTTCTACATCAGTAGCCCCCACCTCACCAATACACCAACGCAGGAAAGGAGAAGAAGAAAATGTCAGAGTGTAAGGGAATACACACAGCTATGAAATGGCTTGAGGGGAAAAATGAATAATTCATTCCTAGCACTCACACTCACACACACACACAGAATACCCATCTTTCTACCTATCTTGTGTGTACGTATGTGTGTGTGTATTTCTATTGTTTGTTGCTGTTACCACAATGATCTTTCTAATTGTCCACTTCAGACTCTACATCTTACGTCATAAACTACAGATTCTGGATTTTGAATAGAAGTATTCTTGTAAATGACTATTTGAAATACACTGAAAGGAGAGCAGTACTCAGTAGTTTTTCTCTCAATTGGTAACTTTTAAAATATTTCAAGGATCTGTATTTTCATAAGTACAGATGCTCCCTTCAGTGACGCTATAGTTTGGTAGATTCCTTCCACGAGCTACTAAGGCAGAAATATATTTTATCTTAGCATGTGCTTGATGCTTTATTGGAGAAGATAATTTTTTAAATACCTGCATCAAGATATTAATGTGTACATTTAGAATCAACAATATTAAATAGAATGAGATTTAAATTTTCTATTTCTTTTCATAACTTTAGTAATTTTTCACAAATAATGACTTCTTGTCCCAACAGCTGAATCTTGAATTTCTCATTCAATTATTATAATCATTTTTTCCTTGCATATTATCTTACCTAATTTGTTCCACTGAGGAAACTCTCTATTTTGTTTCCAGTATCAAATAGTTTTGACAATTATGGCATTATAGTATAATTTTAAATCTCATGATTCTAAACTTCTTATTTTGCGTTTTAAAAATTTGATTCCTTTGATATTCCAGATTTTGTGTTCCCTCAGATCAATTATGTCATGTTTTATAACCCTATATTATAATTGTTTTGTAGCTTAATTGGTATGGTACAAAAATGAGTAAATTAATTAAAGTAGTATTGCTGTTTTTGCCACACTGGCTCAGCCCATCCATGAACAATTAATATTTCTCTATTTATATATCTGTGTGTTTGTGTGTGTATAGATGTGTGTGTGTGCATAGTGTTTTGTAAATATATCTATATAGTCCCATCTGTATCTTGGCAAGTAGACACCCAAGAATGCTATATTCTCTGTAGTAATTTTAAGTGGGATTGCTCTTCATATATCTATCTCATGGATTTTGTTGGTAATATGTAGAAATGATCATTTCTGAGGGTTATTTTATGTTCTGTAACTTTGTTGAAGTTGTCAATGGATTTATGAATTTTATTTTACTTGATTTTTGAGGGTTCTTTAAATATACTATCATGTGTAAAGCATGATATTTCTGTTTTTCATTGTCTATCCTTATTCAACTTATTTTTCTTATCTTATGGCTTCAATTAGTATTTGTTATACAATATTTAATGACTATGGTGATAATGAATATCCTTGTTTAAATGCCTATTTGTATTGGATTGACTTCTAATTTATTCCCATTACAGGTAATTCTTGCTAATGACTTTAGATGGATACTGCTTACTTATAAAAGTATATTTATTTCTATATTTTCTGTCATTTGTTTAAAACAGCAACGGTTGAATTTTGAAAAAAAAGATTTTCTGCATCTATCAAAATAATCATATGACTTTTGGGGGAGTTATTGATAGAGTCTCTCATGCTATAACTTTCCTAATATTGAATGAGCCTTCCATTCCTGGTATAAATACAACCTAGTTACAAAGTATGATCTTTTTGACATATTGTTATAATATGTTTTAGTGTGTTATATAAAAATTTTGGTTGTATATCCATTACAGAAATTTGGCAAAGATTATTTTGTCTGTTTTGACTCTCTCTGACTTAGGACTAAAAATATATTTTTGTCTTACAAAGACTTAGGTATGACTTCTTTAACTTTTATTCCTCCAAACTTTTTATGTAAATATTGGGAACATTTGTTCTTTAGCTGTTTGGTAGAATTAATTTATGAATCCATCTGGGTCTAGGGTTTTGTTCACAGGGAGCACATTTAAGGATCATTCAATTTATTTTTATAGGAAATTGTTATTGAAGTATACTATTTTGGATGCAGAGCCAAGCTATCAGAGAAAAGGTAGGGACTGACCTGAGCTCTACCCTAAGCTCTTATGAACATTTTTTTTTAAATGCTTCAAAGCAAATTTGAGAGTTATAGAACCCACAAAAAATGGAGTGAAGCAATTTTCCAGCCCAATACAACTTAGAAGGTTGGCAGAAAAGGTAGATTTATTAGTGTCAGAGTAGATTTGCCAGTGCAGGCTGTGTTGGTGCAGATTGCAGTAGTACACCAGAGCTTGCAGTCAAAGAGAAGTGGGAAACCTGACCATAGTTTTAGAATGGAATAGAGTCCTTGTGGGGGTCCAGCCATGATGGTGGAGTAAAAGCAGGGACTTTCTCGAGCTCTCCCCCAAACCTCTCCAAATACCTGTAAAAATGACTAAAAAAATTATAAAGCTGCAGAATCCACAAAATGATGGAATAAAGCAAATCTCCAGCCCAAGACAGCCTTAAAGGTTGACAGGAAACATCTATCACACCAGGTTGGGAGTGGAACAGATCACAGTGTGGGTGGGCTGCACCAGCACAGACAGTTTCAGAGCAGGCCTGAGGGGACTGAATTACTGGCAGCTGTGGTAGTTTTCAGACTTCTCAACCCAGAAAGGCAAAAGACAGCATAGAAGGTTGGTGGGAAAACTCTTTGGGACCTAGTCTGACTGAAGTCTGGTCCTAGCCATAGGGTGGGGGAGGAAGCACGAGTGGCAGCATGGGTGGCAGCAGAAGCGGCTACTTCTGGAGGTCTTGGCTCACAGATGGTAGAGGATCAAGCAGCTGGTGAAAAACTCCTGAAGCTTGGGAGAGTAAAACCACCCCCACCTTAACCCCCATTAGAAGCAGAGTCCTACTTAGACAAAGAATTAGAAAGTCAAATATTTAGCTAGGAACATAAGCATCTTACTTTGGTGACAAAGAAGATCAAAATGTACAGCCAGAAACAGCGAAACCAAAACTCCTACATCAAAAGCTTTCAAGAAAATTATGGATTGGTCATGGGTGATAGAAGAGCTCACAAAGAATTTTGAAAATCAATAAGAGAAAGAGAGGAAAAATTGGGAAGAGAAATGAGTGCTGCAAGAAAAGTCATGAAAATCAAGTAAACAGGTTGCTAAAGGAGACCTTCCCCAAAATGCTAACAAAAATAGCACCTTAAAATACACCAATCCAAATGACAAATGTGGTCTAAAAAGCTAATGAGGAGAAGAATGGCTTACAAAGCAGGATTGGCCAAATGCAAAAGAAGTCAAAAAGCTCACTGAAGAAAATAATCCCTTTAAAATTTGAATAGAGCAAATTAAAGCTAATGACTTTATGAGAAATAAATAAATTATAAAACAAAAGAAAGTCACAGACCTGGAAAATAGATCCAGGAGGGAAAGCCATGATAGTAAAAAAAAAAAAAAAGAGCCTAGGCATTGTCTTTCAAGAAATTATGAAGGAAAACTGCTCTAATATCCTAGGATCATAGGGTAAAAATGGAAAGAATCCACTGATCACCCCCATGAAAGAGTTCCCAAAAGGAAAACCTTTAGAAATAGTGTCACCAAATTCTGAAGTTCCTAAGTCAAGGAGAAAATATTGCAAGCAGCCAGCAACAATTCAAGTATTGTGGAAACATAGTCAAAATAACAAAACATCTAATAGCTTCTACATTAAGGGAAGGGCTTGGAATATGATATTCTGGAAGTCAGAGGAGCTAGGATTAAAACCAAGAATCACCTACTCAGCAAAAGTGAGTGTGTTACTTTAGGAGAAAAAATGGATTTTCAATGAATTAGAGAACTTTCAAGCATTCTTGATGAAAAGACCAGAATTGAAAAGAAAATTTTGCTTTCAGATACTCAGTTGGCCATAGAAATCTTTTACCATAGAGGAAAGAAGAATGGGGGGAAAAGATAATAGAAAGGAGGGAGGCTGACAGAAGGGAAGGCAGATTGAGAAAGGTCACATTAAGAACCAAAACACTTTTGAGAATGGTCAAGGTAAAAGGAGAGGATAGGATAAATGCAAGAAATAAGATGAAGAGAAATATATAGTAATCATTAGTGTGAAAAAAATTTCTAGAAGATTTTGTGATAAAAACTTTATTTTTCTAATATGTATAAAATTGAGTCACATTTTATAATTAAGAGACATTCCTCACCTGATAAATGGTCAAAGAATATGAACAGACAGTTTTCAGGCTATCTATAGTTATATGGGTGAAAATACTCTAAATATCTATTGATTAGAAAAATTCAAATTGAAAAAACTCTGAGCTACCTCCACACACCTGTCAGATTGGCTGTTATGCCAGAAACAGAAAAGCAAGAATGTTGGAGGGCATGTGGGAAAGTTAAAACACTAATGCTCTGTTGTTGAAGTTGAATACTGACTGAAACCACTTTGGAGAGCAGTTTAGAATTATGCTCAAAGGGCTATAAAACCATGTACACCCTTTGAGCAAGCAATACTGCTACTAGGCCTATATACCAAAGAAATAAAAAAAAAATGGGAAATGACTTATTAGTATGAAACCATTTGTAGCAACTCTTTTAATGGTGGCAAAGTATTGGAAATTGAGAGGATGTCCATCAATTGGGGAAATGGCTGAACAAGTGTATATAATTGTGATGGAATACTATTGTACTGTAAGAAAAGAGCAGGGATACTCTCAGAAAAACCTGGAAAGACTTACATGATCTGGTGCAAAGTGAAATGCCACATCCAGGAGAATATTGTACATAGGAACAGCAATATTGTCTGATGATCTATTAGGAATAACAGCTATTCCCAGTAATATGATGATCCAAGACAATCCTGAAGGATTTATTATTAAAGATGCTGTCCATCTTCAGAGAAGGAATTCGTGGAGCCTGAATGCAGATCAAAGATATTTTTTCTTGGTTTCTTTTCCCTGTTTTCTTTCACATTATGAATTACATGGAAATTTATTTTGCATGACTGTACATGTATATTACTTGTGTCAAGCTACTTGTTTTCTCAGTGAAGAGTGGAGAAATTGGAACTCAAAATTTGAAAAAAAGAAAATGCTGGTTTTTGTATGTACTTAGAGGAAAATAAAATATTAAATTATGTATATATTGCCTGATCTTTTAATATAGGCAATTTGTATTTTTGTAGATTTTCATCTATGTCATTGAGATTCTCAAATATATTTGTATATTGTTGAATAAAATTTCTGCTAATCAATTGCTTTTATTTTAACTTCATTGTAAATATACCCTTTTCATTTGTGATACTGGCAATCTAGTTTTCATCTTTCATTTTAAAAATATAATTAACTACTGATTTAGTTTATATTTTCCCCCTTAAATTAGTTCCAAATTAAATTTATTATTTCAATATGTTACTTTTTACTTTAATTTTATTAAACTCTCCCTTGAATTTCAAGATTTCTGCTGTGGTGTTTGACTGGGAATTTCAAATTTGTTCTTTTCTGTTAATTTTTAGTTGCATGCCCAATTCATTGATAATATATTTCTCCATTTTAGTCACCTGAGCATTTATTGTTGTACATTTTCAATATGCAACAAATTTTGTTATGTTGTCATCACCTTTAATGAAATTATTGATTGCTCCTAAAATGTATTATTTAATTCTCATTCTTTCAGATTACATTAGTTAGTTTCTAATTTCTTTTAATCTATGCTTCAGAGATTTTTATTGAATGTATTTTTTAAAATTTCATTATAATCAGAGAAAGATGTATTTAATATTTCTCTATTTCTGTGTTTATTTATGAGAATTTTATGACTTAATTCATGATTATTTTTTGTGAAGATGCCATGGACAGCTGA
Organism: Bettongia penicillata ogilbyi; assembly: GCA_023548195.1. NCBI lineage: Eukaryota > Metazoa > Chordata > Mammalia > Diprotodontia > Potoroidae > Bettongia > Bettongia penicillata. The sequence continues at coordinate 1,014,856 of JAJHZJ010000609.1, read as the reverse complement.
TAAATAGGTATGCTTTTTTAAAATTCTTATTCAATATTTCCCAGAGTTCTATCATATCTGGCTTTTCTAAAATTCTGTTTGTCCTTTAACTTCCTTCGCATTTATTTTTGCTTTGATTTATTTACATCTGAGAGGGTTACGTCAACTTCTCCCAATATAATTATTTTATTATTTCCTCTTTTAATTTATTTTTATTTCCCTTTAGAATTTCAGTGCTATGCCATTAAGTGCATATGTATTCTGTATTGCTTCATTGTCCTTGGCAGTATTTGACAAAATATAGTTTCTCTGATTTTTTCTTTTATTTGCTGCTATTTTTGCTTTTCCTTTATATGACATGTAACACTGCTTTTTTTTTTTTTTTTTACTTCAGCTGGATCGCAAAATAGACTGTGCTCCACTCTTTTATTTTAATTGTATCTTTGTGTTTCGAATATATTTCTTGTAAATAATATATTGTTAAATTTTGTTTTCTAAGACATTCTACTATCTCATTCTATGGTTTTCTGGGGGAAGGCCCATCTCCTCCACATTGTGTTTTGATTAGTAAATATGTATTTATATGTTTCCCATTCTCTTATCTTTCACTGTTTACTCTGTTCCTTCCTTAAGTTTCTTTTTGCTTTTGAGCAACATATTGAATAAATCGTCCCTCTTATTTTTCCCTTACTGATATCCTTTTCTGTACATTATTTGAGGTTGCGCTCAGAAATGTTTTTAAGTCATTATCTTCTATGTTTATGTCTTGATCTTCCCTAAACCCCTAGCAAATTTCTATATTCAGGTTTTTGTTGTTGATGTTTGCTTTTTTCTTGTTTTTTTTTTTATTTTTCTTGTAGTTTGCTCTTTTTCCAGCTGATTTTTTGTATTTGCAATTTATGTTAGTTTTGGGCTCTGTTGACTTTTGAGAAGTGGGAGTGCCTGGTCTAAGCTTCTGTCTTTTATATATTTCTTCTGCTTTAACAATTCAGTTTGGGGGCCTGTAAGTTTTTGATGCTTCCAAAGTGGTGTGATCCAAGAAGAGATAAGTTCTTACTCCTCCTTGCTTATACTCTGCAAGTTCCTGATGCAAGATTCAATCTGTTGACTTGTTCATGTTTGAGTTTCTCTAAACTGTTGCTGGACCCAGTCAAATTAGCCCACTGGGAAAATCTATAGGGTCATAGCAACTAAGCTTTTGGATCCTTCTTGGTTTTGGTCTCCCGCTCTGCTTCATTCTAGTGCAGGATTGTATGTGAGACTGGATGTTAGAACCAAGTTCCCATTCTGCTTTTGGACTGAGTCACATTAATATGTTTCTAGAGTATAATTCCTTGCTCCTTTCACAGGAAATGTCCCTGAATTCTTAGGACTAGGACTTCTCCTCTCCTCCCTAGAACTGTGACCCAGATCTTGGTAATAGATGACAAAACTCTGCATGGCAACTATTTTTACACCCAGTGCTAAGACAAAGGTTCCCTGGGATCTCCGCATGATCACATTTTCTAGATTCTTACAACTTGTAAGTAGTCTAGGACTACTTTTCACCTTGTGCTGTTGACACTGCTTACCGCCACATTCATCTACTGTAGTACTGCTGATGCTTTTGCACTGAGCTCCTGATGAGCTCTCACCCAAATGCCTGTAGATCTCTCTGTCTGTCTGTCTTTGTCTCTGGCATCCTGGGCTAGAAAAATATCATTTCAAAATTTTTCTTCACTTTGTTGATCAAAATTCATTTTAGCACTTTATAGATTGTTGTGGAAGATGAGTTGGGGTAGTGAGGTAAAAGTGCTGGTTCTTACTCCATGATCTGGACTTCATCATGGAACTTCATAACTTGATGCAGTATTTCAGGAACACTTTATTGTAGGAAAGGTATGCAATGAAAATAAATAATAAAAAAAAATGTCTACCAAAGAACGACCAGTGCAATTACCACCGTACTTTCTGATTTCACATGACTTAGAGATGGAGACTATATTAGAGATGTGGATTAGGAATCAATTATTTAGAAGTTGTTTGATTTTTATTGCTACATTTATTTTAACTTAACTTCCCAACACTTTCATCCAATGCCCTGTTACATTGGTACTTCCACTTAAAGGACATATGGACATTAATCATTAATCATATCCTTCTAAAATTGTTTTTAGGATTAGCAGTATGCCAAGAGTTCACTCTCACAAGTTCTGAAAAAAGGAAGAAATTTATCTTAAACATTAGTCATCTTGAATCAACATTGGTTTATTATAATAAATCTGAAATCTATTTTCTTAGGCTAATTTTGCACATTTTTTCTGCTATTTTTAATACACATAAGCTTATACAGGTTTGCTCATGATCATCTAAAAGTTTCATGTTAATCATTCCTTGAAGATCAATGATATCCCATTTCCCCCCATATATCAAGTTTTGTTAGCCATTCTTCAACACTTTTCTAAAAGATTGCTATCAATGTCAGAGGATGCCTCCTCCTCCTCAAAAGAAATAATTACAAATCCTTGATATATTGAGTAGGCAATTCTGAGAAGAAAACCTAAGTTCAAACCCAATTCTTTAATGACTAGCACCTAAGTATCATTACTGACTCTTAATTTCAATTTCCTTGTCTGTAGAATGCATACAAAAATACTGTATTTAGTTCACAGTATTTTTCAAGGAGGAAAAACTTCTTAGGAAATCTTTAGGAAGTGAAGAAATGAGAACTTTTTTATATTATTATTATTATCTTTAGCTATCTTTCTTACATTGAACTATTGAACTAAAAACTACAAAATTCTCTTGCATCAATCTAATTTGATGCCTCACTTTATGGAAGTGGAAATCAAGGACCAGAAAAGGAAAAAAGATTGTTCAACATGATGCGGGTAGTAAATAGTATACCTTGGCTAAGTTTGCTACCGTTCTTCCTTAGAGTACCACCCAATGCCCATGATCCTGCTACAAGAGAAACAATAAATGAAAGCATATGTTTATCTTCAATGGTGGTACTATATTTTCCAATTTCCTGATATGTTCAAATACTTTTATCTCAATTAATAACTTGCTGATATGGTATTGTGGTGAAAATCTTTCCAGAGGTATGTGTAGGAAAGCAAAAATGTTCTTTAGAACTGAAAGGAATTAAGTTTGATCATTTAAACCTCCATTAACTTTTCAAGCCTTTCTTTAAAATCACCTTTATAACTTATTTATTCAGCCCTTGGTCAGAAAGATATCTGAAAAATGTCTTCACTGTGGGCATCATGATTTCCAATATCAGATTATTTATCATGCTGTGTTGCAGACTCTAAAAGTTAAGAGCATTCAAAGCACAGTCATATTCATCTATCTCCATCCCCAATGGAAAAACATAGTACCTGAAAAAAATACATTTTAATTTTTTTCTCCCCTCCACAAATGTGAGTGATGATAGGCTTGACTAAAACCTCTTTGATAAATATAGGTTCCATCCTGATGATTTTAACTAGAATAGTCTGATGTGCTTAGAGGATTATAGAATCAGGAAATCTAGATAGGGAACATTAAGGAAACTTAGAGTCCCTTACACCAGAAGTTCTTATCATAAAGTCCTTGGTTTTAATTTTTATAGTTATATTTCAGTCAGTAATTAAGCATGTCTTAAATGTTTTCCATGGGTCAGAGATTATGTTAAGCACTATTTCAATACATTTATGTTTTGTCTCCTAATTGCTTATGCTTATTTTTTCAATAGTTTTTCAAATTCCTTTGTAATTTGGAAAAGTATCACACACTTGAGAACAATTGGTATAGGATACTCTAATTTAGGGAATTAAGGTGAGTAGTTGATGTTGTCCAACACTTAGTGCTGAAGGGACAGAAACCCTAGGACATCAGCATGACACAGGTGGACATGGAAAGGGAGCTCACTCCCACCTATTTTCCATCAACTTCTTTATTTTAAATATTATTGAAAACTATGAGAAAACCTTCAGTTTGATATTTCAGAATGATTAAAAGTTTTATTATTGACTTGCGAACGAGGAGCCCAAATTCAACAGCCTTTAATTTGGGGGCACTTTAAATATGAAATTATGTCATAAACCTCTACTCACTCTCCTCTAGCGACGGTTCAGTTTCTGACTTTGTTCAATGTTGTTTTCACTATTGCATAATGCCTGGATCAGGAAACCTTAGGAATTCAATCTGGGGTTCAAAATAAAGTTGGTGATAAGGAACTCATAAATAACAGAGACAAACAATAGATGGTAGAGCACACACCAGGCAAATGATTGTTACAGCAAGTACAAGGCACTAGGAGTAAGATACATGACCTAGACACAGAGGAAGATATCATAAGTAAACTTGAAGCATACAAGCATGTTACTTATCAGATTAATGGATAAGAGAAGAACTTATGTATAAACAAGAGATAGAGAGCATTGTGAGATGCAAAATATAATTTTGATTACATTTTTTTAAAATGTACAAACAAAACAAATGTAGCCAAGTTTAGAAGGAAAGCAGATATTTGGGGAAATTTAGGAAATTTTTATAGATGATTTTGCAGATCAAGTCCTCATATCTCAAATACATAGAATGTGAAATTTATAATATGAGTCATTCCTCAATTGATAAATGATTCGAACTTATTAATAGGCTATTTTGGAAGGAAATAAATATCAAGGTTATATAGAACCATGTGAAAAATGCTCAAAATCATTATAAGATTAGGGAAATGCAAAGAAAAATAACTGAGGAACAATCTGTATCTATCAGATTATTAAACTGATAGTAAGGAAAAATAACAAATTTTGGAGGGGATGTGGAAAGATTGGACATGAATACATTGCTGGTGGAACTCTGAATTAATCTAGCCATTTCAGAGTACAATCTGGAATTTTACCCAAGATTTATAAAGCTATGTATACCCTTTGACCCTGAAATACCACTATTAGGTCTGTTTTCTGAGGTGATCAAGAGAAAAGGAAAGAACCTATATGTTCTAATATATTTTTAGTAGTTCTCTTTGTGGTAGAAAAGAACTGGAAATCAAAAGGATACCCATCAATTGAGGGACAGCTAAACAAGAGTTGTGGTATATGACTGTGATGGAACACTATTGTAATGTAAGAGGAGGTTTACTTTAAAAAAGACATGGAAGACTTGGACAAAATGATAAAGAATGAAATGAGTAGTCAGGAGAACACCGAATACAGTAACAGCAAAGAGGAACTGGGAATTTCTAAGTCATTCTGAGTAATATGAAATTTAAATAAACTACAAAATCTTATGAAAAAAATACTATCTATCTTCAGAGGAAAAAATAAAACTTGTTTTTAGAATAATGCATTGCATGGTTTCACACGTATATCTGTGTCAAATATTGACCTTCCTTAGTGCAGCGTTGTGAGGGAGGGAGAGAGGCAACTCAGAACACAAAATAATAACAAAAAAAATTAATTGAGTGAATATATTAAAAAAAAAACCAAGCATGTTGATTTTTTGTGGGAAGGTATAGACAAGACTCTCCTGAGACTAGTAGGGATCAAGGGACTTCAATGTGCCCCATTGGAGGAAATAACAACATGAATGAAATTATGGCTCCTTTGAAGGATTGACACAGAAATGGTAAATATTTAGGTAGATGAGTAAGTAGGTAAATGATAGTGGTTGAAGAAGCAGCAGCAGCAGTCAACAAACAGAACCTACTCAGATTTTTATGAATCCCCAACAGACTCAGAGAAATAAAGATGAAATTACATAGAATTATACCTTCCTTTGGGAAACTTCCCAATAATTTGGAATTGGCAAAAGGAGATCATGAGATGGGTTCTCCTGTCCCTCAAAGGGACTTGATTTCTTAGATTTTGGAAAACATATATGTATATAAATATATGTTTGTGCATACACCCATATTGTAAATGTGAACATATGTATGAATATATGCAAATACATGCATACATATACATACACACAAACACACATTTGAAAATTTGAGAAAGTATACATGTGTGTATATATATGTATAGATGTATGTGTGTGTATTTGTGTGAGGAGTGAGGTAAATGTATATTCATATATATAAATTTACAAATGGTACACATTTACATGTATATATTATATACACATAATATGCATATTTTATGCAAATTGGTTGCCTTATTTTCCCAAAATATTAAATATGAAGAAAGCATGTGCAGTTTTCCTAAAGATAACCCAATGTGTTTGGAGGCTTCTTGTGTATACACTATGGAGAATTATGGATATATTTGGCTTTCAGGAAGTCATGGACTCAGAATGGAATGTGAGTTGGTCAGATAACTTTAGATTCTTTCTTTTTTACCCTTATTATTCTGCATGCTGCTGGGGAAATGCCAAGTGATGCTGTGGAATGCACAATTGTTTCTCTGACCAGTCATCCTATCTGTTTTGATCATACTTTTGATGTTGAAAATAGATAAGCCAAATCCATTTGTTTCTTTCATCTATTTCTTGATTTCTAACTATTCTATTTCTGAGCTGTCTTGAATGCGAATTAATTTTGACTGTGAATGCCCATGGACATGGTGAGAGAATGACTTCATGCATGAAATTTCTGCTATTTTTCAGAGTCTCAACATTATTGCTTCTTAAAGTTCTTTGGGGAGCTTGAGGCTTTGAGGGAACGGAAAGAGGGCAACAGAGCATGCACAGGAGTTCAGTCAAGCAGGGAATCACACCCTGTACTTTTTTTTAATAGAGGAGAGAAGAAAGAAGAGGATATAATTGTTACTTTTGGCTGGACTGACTAAAAGGGCTACAGTATCTCCTCCTTTAGTTTACCCTACAGTTCCATAATATGTGTTAGTAAAAATTGGTCTGCATGAAGAGAAAAATGTATTTTCTCAAGTTACAGGACCACTTGGTGCTGGAAAATTGGCAAATGAGCTACATGTTTTCTTGTCCTTAAGATGGAAAGATTATTCTATATGATAAAGAAAGATTATTTAAAGAAATTCGAGAAAGAAAAAGAACAAAATGTTGGCTTTTAACTTTCCACGTATTTTCATAAACATTTTATTTAATCTACTAACACTATGAAATGAGTTGGTTATAACAAGGATTATTAGTCCCATTTCACAGATAAGGAAACACAAATTGCCTTTCTGAAAAGCTAGTTTAAACCCTGTGTTGACTTCTCCTTTTGGAAATCATGTTTCTTCAAATCTTAGATACCACCTTCTCGTGAAGACGTTCCTGATCCGTTAAGTTTCTAGAGTTCTCTCAACCTCCAAGTTGCCTTGATTTGTGCTTTTTCTGTGGAGTAGTTGTAGCCATCATTGGTGTAGTAAAGTATGTGCGTGTGTGTGTGTGTGTTTGTGTGTGTGCATGTGTATCTTTAAGGTTTGTAAAGTACTTTAAAAAGGCTAAATTATTATATCTAGACAGCAACTCTGTAAGTTAGGTTTTATACTTAACCCCATTTTACAGATCAGGAAACTGAGGCAAATGGATGGTAAATGACTTGCTCAAAGTCAGAAAACTTGTGTCTGAAGCCAAATTTTAAGTTGGGTCTTCCTGACTCCAGGTCTATCACTCTTTCCATAATAGAATGAAGTGTGTAAAATGTCTACTCCTTGAGAGAAGGAACTGCTTTTCATTTCTGTCCTTCTATCCTCAGAACTAAGTAGAGTCTCGTGCACACAGGATATATTTAATAAATGCTTGTTGAGTTGAAATTTGAAGAAAGGTGAGTGGTTTGCCTGAAATCATGTATAGTAGTTGACTTCTCAGAAGTTTATTTTAAGGAAAGCTCTTTGTAAATCTCAGTGTCAAATTAAGGTGTCTTCTCCCATCTTTCTTCATTCTCCAGACTTCACCTCCTCTACCATAGCCTTACCCCTGATCAGTACTCACATCTTTTCTTCCCCTATTAGAATTTTAATTCCTTGAGAACAAGGACAGTCTTCTTTGCTTTGTTTGTATTCCCACTGCTTAGCACAGTTATTGTCAGAGAAAGCACGTAATAAATTCTCTTTATCTATCTTATCTCTATTATATTTTCTGTTTTGTCCTTTTCTTTCTAATTTTGTTTTTTTTGTTTTCCTTGTTCTCCTCTTCTTTATCAACAACATTATTTGCCATGAGTATACCTTAGAAGTAGAACTCACGCATTGCTCCCAATTCTAGAGAGGTTTCTGCCCAGATTTATACTGTGTATGTCAGAAAATTGCAAAATTACTTGCTTTCAAGATTGATTTGCTGATATCCACTCTCAAGAATCTCTTAAATGTTCCATAAAATTCATGGGTTTAATAGAACTGGAAATTGGACTTTAGAGTTCATTCTGTCAGAACCCATCGTAACTTCTTGGAATATTGGAGTCAGAAGGACCATTAGAAATAATCCAATAGATTTTCACATTTTACAGTTAGGTAAATTGAGTTGCACAGAGTTCAAGAGGTTTGCCAATGGTCACTAAGGAACATGTAAAAAGACTCAGGACAAAACAAATTAAACAAAGAAATAAATAAGTAAACCTCTGTTCAACGGTGTTCCCATTTCACATCATACACATAGAACATAGATACACCTAACTGAAATCTGCTTGATTGAAATATACTTCAGGCATAGGGTGACTATTTTATTACTGATTATATATAGATTAGGTATACATTAGATTATGTGGACATCCACTATTGAAACTGACAACACATTCACTTTTAGTAGAACTCAGTATAGAATGTATATTTTTATTACTTAATGGAAAATGTGATCCAATGTATATAATCATTTCAAAAGCCATGGAACATCAATTATTTACCCTAGAAATCTTATCGCACTTTTATCGAAAAAATGTATCTTTCAGTGATGACAAAGATAAAAGTGGTTAACATGAAATCATTAATTCTGGCATTTAAGTATTATCTGTGCGAGTGTATGTTGAATGATAGGAAATTAGATTATAATTGTGAAATTAACTAATTTAGCATTTACATGTATTAAACATATATTTCACATTTGGGGGAAAAGATATTGAAAAGGAGGGATGTAGAAAGCTATGGGGAATCTTAAAAACTAAGGGAATTATCCAAATACACACATAATTATAGTGATTAAACTTAGCTATGATTGCATAGAACAATCTGAAGCAGGCCTTTGGACATTATCCAAGAATATTGGCAAATGTTGACAGCCAAAGCTTTCTTTGAAACCTGAATTATACCTCTTGGATTTTAGGTTTCTTCAGATTCATCAGAACTTTTCACCTCTTCTTATCTTATGTAAAGGCAAAGGCAGTTTTCAACTGATCCCTCCAGCAAAAAAAAAAAAAACAAAAACAAAACAAAAAAAACATTTTCTTCTTTAAATTTCCAAAAACTATGGAACTCTCGAAATGCATATTTTTAGACTAACTTTCCTTTTGTCAGTTTAATAGCTAATACTTTTACCCCCCTTCCATTTACATAATGTATCTTGAATTTTTCTGTAAAAATGTTTAAGGTGATTTTCCACACCTAGGACATCAAGATATATTCATTATAATGAACCAGTATATGAGCTCACAATGTATCCCTAGGCATTGAAAGAACAGTCATCATTTACCTTTTCATTTCCTCCTTTCTCAAGGGAATGATTAAGAATGCTAGATGAGTGCACCAAAACTTCCATTTTTCTATACAAAACAGGCCCCATTTAATGTTTAAGTAGAAAATGAGATTTTATGTAGAGCATAGCCAATATTTATATACACCAATTTTATTTACATCTGTCTATTTTCTATTGTTTATATTGCCTAGAATAAGGAAAAAATTTGGACAAATCCTCTGTAGTCTACCTATCAATATGTATACTTTTTGGCAGGTGTCAATTGACAGGGCACTAGGCTCAGAATGTAATTGGAAAAGGAAATCTGACCACGTTTTATTTGGATAATTTTACAGTATATTTATTGAACTCAAAATTATTTTCTCTTCAACACAAATATCTTCCTAGGAATGTTATTTACTTGTGAATCATGGGACAGCATGACATTAAAAGAATAAAAATTTCAGGTACCTGAAGGACAATGGAAAGTCTCCAGCTGGGCAAATATACGTTAACGTATTTTACTAATGCAGAATTGAACAAAAGTGTTATGATATATTATCAAGGACATCTATGACCTGAATAAAAGATGAAATAGCTCTCTCTCTCTCTCTCTCTCTCTCTCTATATATATATATATATATATATATATATATATATATATATATGTATATATTATATATACTCACAGAAACACATATATTGAATTTTAGATAGGGCCATTATATAGCAGATATAGTATAAAAGCATGTTCATTGAAAAGTGGGAGAGCCAAAAATACAGGTTCAAATGTTGGGTCTCCCATGAATATCACAGTTACATTTTAAGAACCTCCAAGTGCTCTGGTACATTCATCTCCAATGACATAATCTGGTAATCTTAGTATCTGAGACCATCTCTAACTATCCCACCGAGATATAATAATAAGTCTTCCCTATAAATAGGCAAAACTATAATGTTCAAATAAATAAAAAAAACCAAATGAGTTCATTTATATATCAAGGAAAGAAATTATAACTCCCTCCAAACAAAGCCAAGGAAATTTCAATACCTCTTGATGGAACCACCCTACAGAAAGCATCTGGACACACAAACATGAGTTTTCCGTCCAAAAATCCAAGCTTCATAAAAACAAAAGGCGTAAGCTATGGTTATAATAGAGTTCTTTGGTAGAGGGGGAAATCTGAAAGACTTCAGGAACAATGTGAATTTACTGTGATATTCCAGGGAAAAACAAAATAATGCATAGTGTCTACGGCTAGAGAAGTAATTTTCTTGATGTGCTCTTTTCTTGTCAGTCCACATCTGGAATGTGGTTTTCATTTCAGTGAATCGCAGATATTGCCAACTGATAAACTGGAGGACGTTTAAAGATTAAGATGGTGAAGCATATCCTATTTTTGTTATGTTAAGTTTGTTTGAAGGTATAGGGATGCTTATCTTGCAGAAGAAAGGACATCATAGGAGTTATTTTTATTGCTATTAATTTATTTCAATTGTGTCTGACACTTCATGACCCCATTTGGGGTTTTCTTGGAAGATAATGAAATGTTTTGCCTTTTCCTTCTCCTCATTTTACTGATGGGGAGACTGAGGTTAAAAGGGCTGAGTGACTTGCCCAAGCTAGTAAGTGTCTAGTAAGAGGCCACATTTGAATTCAAGTCTTCCAAATTCCAACCCAGTATTCTATCTACTGTCTCACCTAGCTCCCCTCATTCTAGGAGTTAGCGTCACAGCCTTTCAAGTATCTGAAGAAAATCATAGGAGTTAGTTTTCTTTAAATACTTGAAAAGTTGTCAAGAGTAAGAATGAATAGCTACATTCTGCTTGGTCCCAAAGGAAAGAATTAGCAACAAAGGAAAAAAGTTGGAGAGTATGAAATTTAGTTACGAAGAGAGGAAAAGCTTTCTAACAACCAGGGCTAGCCAACAGTCAAATGATCTGCCTTAGAAGACAGTAACTTTAGCTCTCATTATAGTTCATCCATAAAATTTTGGATGGCTACATATTGTGTATACTCTGGAGGCAATTTTCATTCGTATGAGGGTTGGATCTGATGGCTTTTGTGTTCCTCTAAGGTTTGATAATTCAAGAAATTATAAAATAAGTTAAAAAAAAACCAGCAATGCAGCTCAAGTTCAAACAAGAAAATGGCAGGACTAGAATTTCAACCAGGTCCTCTGACTGTAGCTCCATTGTTCCTTCTACTCTATTCTGATCTTCAGGTTTGTCTTGCTGTTCAATTAAATTAAATATAGAAAACAGCAAAAATGCATTATGTTTCTAGTATGACCAAGGAATTCTAGGTCTTGAAGAAATGCACATTTAAAATACTACCATCACTGTCCTGAAGGAGATTCCAAACTAATAGGTGAACTGTGATGATATGACATGGGGCCAAATAAAGTTGTAGGCAAAATATTCCAGGAAATGAAGGATAAAGAAACACTTTGAGGAAGATACAGGGAAACTTTCACAATTCTATGGTTTGTCAACAACTTAGCTAGGCTTTGAAGGAAAAGGATGAATTCAACATGAGTACAGTGTATTTTTGGTATGGGGAATGAACTGTGGGAATGCATACTTTCAGGAGAGGACAAGGCAAGATTGGGGAATACCCAAAAGTACACTTTGACTGTAACTGAAAGGATGAATAATGGTAATGAGACATAAAAAAATGAAAAAAAAAAGTAGATGGGAATTAGATTTTTACAGAGTCTTAAGGGACAAGTGTATGTTTCATATCTTATCCTATGGGAAATAAAGAGCCAATGATTATTTGTTAACACAATAGTGACATAGCCAAATCTGTAGGTTTGGAAGATTGCTCTGACAGTGACCTGACTAACGAATTGTGAAGAGAAACCACAGATGAAGAGATCCATCAAAAGATTATTCTCAACTTTCTTTGCAGAGGTTGAAGGCCTATATATGTGGAATTTTTGGTATACATTCTGACTGAGATAATGTCTTGGTTAGTCTGCCTATGTATTTTTCCCTCCAATTTTTATCTTTAATTACAAGAGGATTTATTTCTAGGTAGATGAAAGAAAAGGAAATTTTCTGAAATAGAGGTAATATAGAAACAAAAGACACGAATACAATTTTGAATTTTAGGAGAAAAGTTTGACCACTCACAGAAACATAGTCTATCATCACAGAATAGTAAAAGAACTTCTACTGGGCATTACCCAATGTGACCTTCTTTAAATAGCATCAGAAGTAGATCTTGAAGAAGTAGAATGGATATCAATATTACTTCAACCTCATGCTATGTTATTCTAAGAATTGAAGCCACAGCATACAAGAAACAGTACCCAGGAAAACTATTAGGCAGAAAATGCTGCTATGGTTCCTTTTCTAGAATAAAACTTGAAATTAAGGTTTGGAGAATTGTTTGATTGCATGAAAATAATGAAGTGTCAGGCCTATCAAAAGTGGAAGTAGCATATTGAATAAAATAAAACGAATTGTTGAAAGAAACAAACAAAAATAATGGCCACTCCTGATCCCCTTTTCTTCCTTGATTTTAGGAAAATATCAGATGATCAACAACAAGGCTAAAGAGGAAAGAAGTTAGTGCAGAAGGAGAATACAAAACAGATAAGAAATCATTTTGATCGCCTTTTATTTTGCTATGTTGGGGCACATTTTTCTCTTGTTGTTTCCAATGTGTTGTGCATGAAAACTTGCAGTTAGTTTTATGAGAATTCTCTTTCTATCTACCTTTGTCTGTGTCTCTGTCTCTCTCTGTGTCTGTCTGTCTCTATCAGTCTTTTCCCCTCTCAGTTCATATGTTTCCATGTTAGGAGTTTCTATACCGGCCTCCTATATTTGTTTTTATCTTTTTTAGAGGAAAAAATTGGTACCACTGATCTTTAAAGTTTTAAATTTTAAAAGTGAGTTTTAAAAGATCAAAAGATGATCTTTGGTGTCCAGATTTTGGGTCTCATCAATAGCACACTTGATAATCCAAGGGATAAGAAATGATTTTCAGGTATGACCATCTGGATACAGGCCAGCATAAGCTGAAGTGAGGACACACTGGGGAGTTGGGTCACATCTGCAAATGAACTTGGTGGAACCAATGTTATGTGGCAACTAAGCTGAGTATGTCTCTGTGGTGTTAAGTATAAATAATTGTACTTCTTTTCTGTATCTTTTGATTAAATATTCTTTTGAAAATCTAGTTGATTTTTAGAGTTAAATGGAATGGTGCCACTAATATATGGGGCCATACAATGGGGTAAGGGGTTGATTTTATCAGAGGAATTAGCAATGTTGGGGAACACTGATCACTGAAGTCAGGGCAGCAACAGAGGTGTCAGAGGGGTGGTGGCTCCATGGGCTTCCTAAGAAGGATCATGAGAGTCATCAGTGAAGCTGTAGCCAATTATAACCTAGAGCCCTCACACTCTTGATCTTACTTCTCCATGACCAAGTCCAATGGAAGTGAGAAATTTCAAAAGTTCGGAGGGCTGCTTGCTCAGGTAGTGGGAGATGTCATGTAAATCAACATCTCTGAACTCATAAATAACTTGAATAAGGTGGTGATTTGACACCCTGATCTGAAGACTGATGGCTTTGGCAAAAATTCCTGTTGGAGCACGGTGGCTGTCATGGATATATAATTGAGACAGTTTGCAGGAGTGAAGTGAGGGGGAACTTTGAGCAGCATATCCTTGAGTACATTAGCTTTGAAGGGCATGTGACTGGGAGAAAGAGATTTGAGTACATATCTGCGGGGGGGGGTGGTGTTCCCACAAAAAAGCGTATAAAAGAGGTGTCCAAGAATTCTAAAGGGACATATGTAACCTATCTGAATCTAATAGTGTACAAGAGAGGGAGAGGAGGGGAAAGAAAGAGGGACAGGGAAAGAGAAAGAGAGGGAGGGAGGGAAGGAAGGAAAGACAGAGACAAAATATACAGGTGGTAGATGGATAGAAATAGAAATATGAATATGAATGTGGATAGATATAAAACAGATGATATAGATATGGATAGAGATAGAAATGGAGATATAGATATGATGCAGTTATATAGATATGGTATAAATGCATATAGATGTAACTACAGATATAATTTAAAATAGGATTTGTATAGACATCCATGAAATCCACAGGAAAAAGACAAGATTATAAGTCAGAAGAGCTTTTAATTAACTTTTGACACCTTCAGTAACTTATCAAACTCCCTTTAATTCTCCTTCTACATAAAAAAGAAACAATATCTACTCTCCTTCAAATGTCTATGAGAATCAAATGAGAGTCTAAATGTGGATGTGATTTTAAAATGAGTTGCAATATAATACATTAATACTATTATCATTCAATCAATAATATATGTTGACAAATATTTACTAAGTACTTACTATGTGCAAAACATTGTGCCAGATTTTGGGGGATACAAGACAGAAACAAAAAGTTCCTGCCTTTCAAGACCTTACAGTCTCTTAAAGTGGAAAGAGATCATACAACAAATGTTAGATCCTGAAAGAAGGTGAAACCTTCATAGGTGAATTGAACTAAGAAGAAACTGTTGTTATAGGTCAGTATTGATCAGAATGTTTTGGTATTGCAAGTGTTTAATTCTAACAAAGTATAACATCTTGATATACCTGAGAGTTAACCAAAAGAGGATTACATAGCTATAAACTTGGAAGGACATGCAGGGCAAGGAGAATGTATTCAGTGGGAATATTCCTGATTCAGTTAAGGTCATTCTTTTTTGTGCTTTTAAACTGTTGTTTGAAACCTAGACATACACACACACACACAAACACACACACACACACACACACAGAGAGTGTGTGTGAGAGAGAGAGAGAGAGAAAGGGAGAGAGAGAGAGAGACAGAGAGAGAGAGAGAAAGAGACAGAGACAGAGAGACAGAGAGAGACAGAGAGATCTATTGCCCCTTCTGCTTTGGCTGTTTCTGTTGTGGCTGCTTTGCTTTATTCTTGGGTTCCTTAGAATCCTTGACAGAATTGGCCTTTAGTACCAGGAAGCAATTGGATCTGAAGAACAGTTTCAAAGTTTTTCAAGGAAAATCTTTCCTAATTTGCCTGTCAATACCTTAGAATAATGTTCCTTCCACACTGATATAGGTCTGTAGACTAATACACAAATCAATTGTCCAAGCTCTTCCATGTCACCCTCAGGATAGTTGGCACATTTGTGTAATCATAGAGTTTATAAAGACCTGGAGCATGGTGGAGGATTGTTTAGCCTGCAAGAGAGTTCCTGACATTTGAGAATTCAGATGTGGATAGATATAATGTGAGTAAGGTGAGGGATATATAGGATTTGTCTCTTCCCTAAACTCCACCTAATGCTTATCTAGTAAATGAAATAGAGTCCTTGAGGCCTTAACAACAGACTCATTTTGTAACAATAAAGTGAGAACCTGAGATAGTACCAGTGTCCCTTAGGACTCATGGTAGTATGTACATGAGTACATTTCATCATTACTTACCATCCTCACCAATGTCAACAACAATGACAAAATTATCAACTGAAGCAAAAAATCTTCAGTCTCATTGTTGGAAAGTGACCCAATTCTCAAAATCTACAAGGTCAGTTTTTCATGAAATTATCAAGGAAAACTACCCTGATATTCTGGAAACAGAGGGCAAAATAAATGTTGAAAGAATCCACTTATCACCTCCTGAAAGAGATCTGAAAATTAAAAAATATTTAAAAAATTAAAAAAAAAACTCCTAGGAATATTGTAGCCAAATTCTAGAGTTCCCAGGTCAAGGAGAAAATATTGCAAGCAGCCAGAAAGAAATAATTCGAGTATTGTGGAAATACAATCAAGATAACACAAGACCTAACAGCTTCTACTTGAAGGGATCTAAGGGCTTGTAATATGATATTCCAGAAGTCAAAGGAACTAGGAGTAAAACCAAGAATTACTTACCCAGCAAAACTGAGTATAATACTTCAGGGGAAAACATGGTCATTGAATGAAATAGAGGTCTTTCAAGCACTCCTGAGGCAAAGATCAGAACTGAATGGATAATTTGACTTTCAAATACAAGAATCAAGAGAAGTGTGAAAAGGTAAACAGGAAAGAGAAATCATAAGGGACTTACTAAAGTTGAACTGTTTACATTCCTACATGGGAAGATAATATTTGTTATTCTTTATACTTTCCTCAGTATTTGGATAGTTGGAGGGATTACATACACAAACATACATGTATATATATGTATATATATGTGTGTGTATACACACACACACATACATATAGACATAGGGCACAGGGTGAGTTGAATAGGAAAGGATGATATATGTGTTGGAAGGAGAAAGGGAGACATAGAATTGGGCAAATTATCTTTCAAAAATGAGAAAAGAAAAAATTTTTTCAATGGAGAGGAAGAGTGGGGAAGTAAGAGGGAAAAAGTGAAGCTTGGTTTCATCGCATTTAGCTTAAGGAAGAAACAACATGCACACTCAGTTTGGTATGAAAATCTATCCTACACCACAGGAAAGTAGGAGAGAAGGGTATAAGTGGAGTGGGGGGGGATGATGGAAGGGAGGATAAATGGAAGGAGGGAGGAATTAGAAGTAAACTCTTTAGAGGACGGACAAGGTCAAAAGAGAGAATACAATAAATAGAGGGCAGGGTAGGGCGGAGGGAAATATAGTTAATCTTTCACAACATGACTATTATGGAAGTCTTTAACAAAACTACATACATATTCCCTATATTGAATTGCTTGCCATCTCAATGGGGGTGAGTGGGGACGGAGAAAGGGAGAAAGATTGGAACTCAAAGTTTTAGGAATGAAGGTTAAGAACTGTTTTTGCATGCAATTGAGAAATAAGAAACACAGGTAATGGAGTATACAAATCTCTTGCCCTACAAGAAAAAAGAGAAGGTGGGGATAAGGGAAGGAAGGAGTATGACAGAAGGGAAGGCAGATGGGGGGAAGAGGTAATCTGAATGCATGGTGTTTTGTGTAGGGGAAGGGAAGAGATGGGGAGAAAACTTGGAACTCAAAATCTTGTGGAAATGAATGTTAAAAACTAAAAATTAATTAATTAAAATATATAATTTCATCTTTCAGCTTCACTAATCTGTTTAAACTTCGCCATCTTGAAAGCCACAGATTATTTCCCCTTCAAAGTCAATAACCAGGATAAGGAGGAGTACTAGTAAATAACATAGGAGAACTTGTGGTCACAGTTAAGGGGTGACCCCTCCTCACAACTAGAGGAGAGAAAAGAGTACTTGACATTTCTTATGGAGGAGAACACAGGTCAGGAGAATAGTAAACACTCTCATTAGATCACATCACCTTGCAATAATTTAAAACTTACAAGTCCCTAGAAATATATCTAAAAACTGCTACATAAAACCCCTGACATATGAGACAGTATGTCCTCCAACCTGGAAACAGAGACCTACTTTAACAACTAAAATTCAAGAAATGGGCTGGACAGCTTCTATATTAAAGGATCAGAGGGCTTGGGATATGAAATTCCAGGAAGACAAAGGAGCTAGAATCACAATCAAGAATCACTTTCCCAGCAAAACTGACTATAATCCTTTAGGGAAAGAGAAAGGAAACTCAATGAGACAGCAGATTCAAATATTCCTGATGAAAAGACCAGAGCTGAATAGAAAATATGATTTTAAAATATGAGACTCAAGGGAAGCTTAAGAAGCTAAATGGGAAAGGGAAATCATAAGGGACTTAATAAGGTTAAACTGTGGACATTCTTGCATGGGAAGTTCATATTTTCAACTTATTAGACCTTTCTCATTATTAGGGAAGTTAGAAGGAGTATATCTAGACAGAGCACAAGTATGAGTTGAATATTAAGGGATAATAAAAAACAAAATTAAGAGGTGAGAGGAATGTACTGGGGGAAAGATAAAGGGAGAGATAGAATGGGGTAAATAATCTCACATAACCGAGGCAAAAAAAGCTTTACTGTGGAGCAGAAGAGAGAGGAGACAAGATGGATAGAAGAGAGAGAAGATTGAGGGAGGCAGTAGTTAGAAAGAATACAATTTTTAGGAGAGGCAAGGTGAAAAGAGACAGAGAGTAGAAGAAATACAGGTGGTCAGAAGTGGATGGAGGGAAATACAGTTAGCAGTAGTACCTTTGACATGTTGAAGTAGGTTTCTCTGATAAAGACTTCATCTCTCATTATAGAGAGCACCAAATCAAATTATAAAAATAAGAGCCATTTTCCAATTGGTAAATGATCAAAAGATATGATCAGTTTTTAGACGAAGCAATCAAAGTTATCTACAGTCATATGAAAAAAAATATTCTTTCTCACTATTGAGAGGAGAAATGAAAATTAAAACAGCACAGAGGTACTAACTCATATCTATTAATTGTCTAATAAAATGGAAAACATAAATGACAAAGACTGGAGGGGATGTAGGAAAGATGATTCATCAATGTTCTGTTGGTAGAGTTGTGAACCAATTCAACCATTCTGTACAGAAATTTGGAAATATGCCCAAAGGGCTATAAAACTTACACTTATCTTTTGACTCAACAATACTACTATTAGGCCTATATTCCAAAAGGGATATATGAAAAAAGGAAAAGAACCTACATGTACACAAAAGGACTTAATGTACACAAATATTTATAGCATCTCTTTATCTGGAATTCTAGAAACTGAGTGGATGCTCATCAATTGGTGAATGGCTGAACAAGTTGTGAAATGTGATTATGATGAAATACTATTATACTATAAGAAATGATGAGCAGGATGCTCTTAGTAAAACCTAGAAAGACTTTCATTGGCTCATGTAAAGTGAAATGTGCTATATAAAATGTAACTGCAATATTTTATGATAATTAGTTGTGAGTGATTTAGTTATTCTCAGTAATACAGCTATCTAAGAAAGCACTGAAGACCTTATGATGAAAAATGCTATCCATCCTTAGAAAAATAATTGATGGTGTTTGACTATAAATTGAAGCATACATTTTTTAACTTTAAAAAAAAATAAACTTTTGTAATCTGAGTCCTTGTCATTCCAAAGGTCTGAAAATAAATGAATATTAAGGACATGATCTTCAATGAAATTAATGATTTTATAGTGTCACAAAGCCCAACATGTTAACTATGCTGATTTTTTTTTGACTCCAAGTGCCATCCAGCTTTAAATTTTGCTACATATCTAAAATTCTTGCCCATCATGGCTCCAGCACTGTCTGTAAGAGTCTAAGGCAATTTTTCCACTGTAAACTTTCATTTGTGAAAATTCATTGACTATAAGCTATTTATCTTTTCCTCTTTTGTGCCTTTCAAAGGGCAACAAAACAATAATTTGTCATGTGTGCTTCCTTCTTGAATGTATCTTATATAAAGTAACATCTGTGCCATGTTGAAATATCAGCTGTTTCATCTAATAGAACTGCAAATGTGATCTGCCCTTCAGCCTAAAAATAAGCTGTTCGAATAGGTCTTTAAAAATTTCAGAAATTCTTTTGTAAACAGTATCATTTGATAAAAGAATTTTACAAATTTCATCCCTATACTTTTTCCTATGAACTATTTCAGACATTTTAAAGCAGTAGGTAACGCTAAATCTTCTATTTGTAGGGCTTTTTAGGTTTTACAATTAAGTAAGAAGTTTCATAAGATGGAGCAAATACTTTTTGTTAAACTATTGAGCAAATAAATTAGTTAATAAATTGATCATACAATTAATTAATTATTAATCAAAACTGTTAATAATTTCCTTAAATTTCCTTAATCTTTCCTTTGATTTTCACAATTTTTAATCTTGTAATTAATTGGAGATTTTTACATTGTTCTAGTTCTACCTTTATTTAGCTGCATGACCAATTTGCTGATTTCCTCTATCTCTATTTCGTTCATGTAGGCATTTAAAGGCATACAACTTCCCCTGTACCACTTTTACTATATTCCATAAATTTTGTTTTGTTGTCTCATTATTGCCATTCTCTTGAATGAAATTATTGATTCTTTTTATGATTTGCTGTTTGACCCACTCATTCCTTTAAATAAGATTATACAGTTTCCAATTAATCTTTAATCTATCTTTCTGTGCACATTTATTAAATATAATTTTATTGCATCGTAGTCTGACAAGGATGCACTTAATGTTTCTGTCTTCCTGTATTGGATTTTGAGATTTATATGCCCTAGAATACAGTTAGTTTTTGTGTAGGTGACATGTCCCACTGAGAAAAAAAAAAAAGGTATGTTCCTTTCTGTCTCCATTCAATTTTCCCCAGCAGTCTAACCTTTAACATTTTTTATAAAATTCATTTATCTCTCTAACCTCTTTCTTTTTATTTTGTGATTAGATATATCTAGTTCTGAGTGGGAGAGGTTGAGGTATCCCACTAGCATAGTTTTGCTTTCTATTTCTTCCTTTTACTCCCTTAACTTCTCTAAGAATCTGGATGCTCAAATGGTGTCTCAAGTGGATCTCAAGTGGTATCACTTGAGTCATATATGTTTAGTAATGACAATACTTCACTGTCTATGGTGCCTTTTGGCAGGATATATTTTTCTGCCTTGTCTCTGTTAATTAGATCTATTTTTGCTTTTGCTTTGTCTAAGACCAGGATTGCTACTCCTGCTTTTATATTTTACTTCAGTTGGAGAATAATATATTCTGCTTCATCCTTTTACCTTTACTCTATTTGTATCCCTCTGTTTCAAATGTGATACTTATAAACAGCATATTGTAAGGTTATATTTTTTATTTGCTCTATCTGTTTTTGTTTTATGGAAGAGTTCGTCCTATTCACAGACATGATTACTATCTGTGTCTTTCTCTAAATCCTATTTCCACCTCCTGTTTATGATTTTTCTCTTACCTTTCTCCCTTTCCCTAATCATTAGAGTTTTTGACCACTGTCTCCCACAATCTGCCCTCTCTTCTATCATCTCCCTCCTTTTCCTTTCCCCTTCTCCTTCTTCCTTCCTATAGGATAAATTATATTTCTATATCTGAGTATGTCATTCCATTTTTGAGTCAAATCTGATGAGAATATGGTCCAAATTATGCTCATCACCCTCCCTTCTTTCCTTCTACTATAATAGGTTTCTGTGCCTCATCATGTGAGATAATTTACCCATCTCTGCCTCCTCTTTTCCTCTTCTCTCATTTCAATCCCTTTCATCACTTAATTAGATTTTCTATTGCCACATTAATGTAAACTTATATCCACTGCCTCTGTCTATGTATATCCCTTCTAAGTGTCATGACAAAAATACAATTCTCAAGAGTTACAAATATCATCTTTCCATGTAGGGAAATAAACAGTTTGCCCTTATTGAATAACATCTTTATTTGTTTTTACTTTCCTGTTTATCTTTTTTATGTCTCTCCTAAGTCTTGCCTTTGAAGAAATTGAGCTCAGACCTTTTCATCAGGAAGCTTCAAAAGGCCACTATTTCATTAAATGTCCATCTCATTCCCTGAAGGATTATGCTCATGTTTGGACTTAGTCAAAAAGCTACACCCAAGGACCTAGAAGGCCACATGTGGCATACTTCTGGGCTAGGCTTTGCAACATTTACATGTAGATTTTAAATGAAAGCATGCAATATTACTTTGGATTCCTAAATTACTTGTGGCATAAAATATATGTGATCACTCAAATATATAAACACATGCACACATGCAGACATACATAAACAAAATATCCACCTGCACACTTACATAGGAATTTTACTAAAGTTTGAAAATCATTGTCTAAGTTAGGACTCCAAAACTGTTGTGGAAGATAGCTAGGAATTCTATAAGGAGAAATGAGGAGTAGCTTCATTCCAGGAAGGAGAAACAGATTTTGCAAAGTCATTGAGATTGAAAGTGGAGTTTCATGTTAAGAAAAAAAGGAAATAGGCTAGTTTAGCTCATGAAAATTAATTTCAAGGGGAAGAGTAATGCATAATCACTATAGAAATGGAGGATGAAGCTAAACCAAACAAGTCTTTAAATACTGTGGCTTGAGTGGGAGAAAGACAATAAATGTGTTTTGTCAAGACCTTAAAAACCAAAGACATCCTTTCTTTCCTTCTTTCAATATGACTAATTGACTTATGGAGGATCAGGAGCTGGTCCCTTCCTAACTTTTCAGTGTGGACCCAGGGCAGAGGTCCTTTCTTCCTCTCTTTGCTCTGTTTCTGCTTCTTTGGATTTTGTTTCTGTACTTCAGTTGCACTCTCACTCTGAAAATTTATTCAGTGCCTCTATTCTTGTGAATTCTATTCCCATTGGCAAATTCCTCCCACAACTTCCATTTTAAGGAACGACCAGGGGCAACCATCCTTTATTCTCCCAGGTTTGATTCTGAATCTCTTGACTTTGCCACCATGGTCCTGCATACCCCAACCCAAGATTTTCATTTTCCTTAGAAGAGTGTAAGTCCCCTGAGGCCACAGACTGACTTTCATTTTACATTTATTTATATTCCAAGAACATAGCACAGAGGCTTCTATATTGTAATGGCTTGATATTTTATTGGAGGACTTACATTTTATTCTCCTCTAAGTTCTTCAGTGACTCTGGCCTGATTGAAGTTTAATGAATAAGACCCTTTATCTCCCAGGTCTGTGCATTGTCACTATTACAATGCTTGAAATGCTCCTCTTTCCTTACCTCTGCTTTTTTGTTGTTTCTCTGGTTTCCTTAAGGGATCTCTTAAAATCTCACTTTTTCCAAGAATTATTTTTCTGTTCTGAATATTAGTAATATTAGTGCCTTCTTTCTGGCATTGTCTGTAAGTTATCATAGATAGAGAGATAGAGGCATATATATATCACATATATGTGTGTATGTGTGTGTATTAATCCTATATAGTTGCTTTTTTTTTTTCACATTGCCTTCACCCCACCAGACTGTGAGTTTTTTGAGCACTGTGATTTATGTTGCCTTTATTTCTTTCTTCAAATCTTTGTGTAGGACCTGGCATGTTAGAGGTTCTTAATGGATGTTCACCAAATTGACTTCACTTATTTAGGATAAGTCAATGAACCTAATCCTATTTTGTATTTTCCTGGAAGATCAGAATCTTACTGTAGTAATTTTTATTCTTTTGCATGTTAATAGAATTTAAAGACTCTTAGTGATAATCTTTCAATAGCCACTTCCTTGCAGTTTCACAAAAAAAATGTGAATACCACTAAAGAGGAATAGGAACTTCCATGAGGTAAGGTTGTGGCTGAAGCAGTAAATTGATATTACTCTCCCATATTCACCTCAAAACAACAACAAAATAGTACCAGAAAGCACATCCTGGATCAGCAAAGCAGCAAAGAAGATGAGTGTGGGTGTAAACCCACCTTTGAACCCAAAATATTTAGATCAGAAGGAAAAGTCTGTCTCACTGAGGTTAAAGGGAAGAGTAGTCTTGTGTCATGGAGCAGGCAAATGCCAACACCATGATGCCCCATATGCCTTAGCATAACCAAGGTAATGGATAGGCTGAAGCTCTGAACATTGCCATGTTCTTTAGTATAGCCTCAGGCAGAGAAGCAAACTCCAGAAGTCAGACTTCCATGTGCTTCAGGATAGAACAGAGAAAACAAGTAGCCAACAGCAACCAGATGACCACTTGCTCCAGTGTAGCCCCAGGGAAACACAGAAACATACCACCACCCTCAGTACATGTGAAACACCACCACCAAAATGCCAGTTCAAGACCAAGGAAGCAGCCAGAACCCTACAGACTCTAGTAGCACCAGCCAACCCCAGCCCTTCAGCATAGCACCAGATGGGAAGGTCCCACATGGGCCTCAGGGCAACATCAGTGCAGTGCTAAGTCAGTGTCTACAGTCTCTGGCACAGGAAGCCTGAGAGAGTGCCCTTCCCACCACAGGACCAGGGCTCAAATTTAAAAGAAATTAAATAAAAAGATAAGTAAAAACCAGAAGCAACAAAATAATTCTGACCATAGAAAGTTATTATGGTGAAAGGGATGATTGAAACAAAAATTCAGAAGAGGACAGCAATACCAAAACACCACAGCACAAAACCCCAAAGAAAAATTGGAAGTGATCTCAAGCCTAGAAAAAACTAAAGGAAGAACTCAAAAAAGATCTTAAAAATCATATAAGAAAAGCAATTAAAAAATGGAAAAAAGAAATGAGAGTAATGCAAGAAAATTCAGAAGAAAAGAGTCATTAGCTTAGAAAAGGAATACAGCTACTTAAAAACTAGAATTGACCAAATGGAGGAGATTCAAAAATTCACTGAAGTAAACAACTCCTTTCCCCCCCCCCTATTTATTTATTTATTTAATTTTTTACATTCATTTTCACAAATTTTTGGGTTCCCAGTTTTCTCCCCTTTTATCCCCTCCCCCCACCCCAATACCCCAAGCAATCTAATTTTCCCTGTCTCCAATCTGCCCTCTCTTCTGTCATCCCTCCCTTCTCTTGTCTCCATCTTCTCTTTTCTCCTGTAGGGCCAGATGACTTTCTATTCCTCATTAACTGTATGTCTTCTTTCCTAGTTACAACAACAATATTAAACAGTTGTTCCTAAAACTTTGAGTTCCAAATTCTCCCCATCCCTCCCTCCCCACCCATTCCCTTTGGGACGGCAGGCAATTCAATTTAGGCCCTATCTGTGTAGTTTTGCAAATGACCTCCCTGATAGTCGTGTTGTGTAAGACTAACTGGATTACCATCCCTCCTAACCTGCCCCTCATTGTTTCTCTTCTGTCTCTTGATCCTGTCCCTCCCCAAGTGTTGACTTCAAATTGCTCCCTCCTCCCTTTGCCCTCCCCCCCATCGTCCCCTCCCTTGCAATATCTCCTTCTCCCCCACTTTCTTATACTGTAAGATAGGATTTCATACCAAAATGAGTGTGCATTTCACTCCTTCGTTTAGTCAAATGTGATGAGGGTAAACTTCTTGTTTTGTTTTTTTTTTTTTCTCAGCTCTCCTCTTTTTCCCTCCACTAAGAAAAACTCCTACCTGCCTCTTAAATGACATATAGTTACCCCCTTCCCTTTCCCTCTCTTTCCTCCCCCTACATTTCTCTCTCACCATTTACCTTAGTTTTTTTTTTTTAAGGTATGGTCCCATCCTATTCAGTTCAATCTGTGCTCTCTATCTCTGTATGTGTGTGCATGTGTGTATGTGTGTGCATGCGTGTACATGTGTGTGTGTGGTCCCACCAACTACCCAGATACTGAAAAGTTTTAAGAGTTAGAAATATTGTCTTTCCCTGTATGAATATAAACAGTTCACTTCTGGTAAGTCCCTTAAGCCTTCTCTTTGCTGTTTACTTTTTCATGCTTCTTCTCATTCTTGTGTTTGAAAGTCAAATTTTCTTTTCAGCTCTGGTTTTTTCATTAAGAATGATTGAAAGTCCTCTGTTTCATTGAAAGACCATATTTTCCCTTGAAGTATTATGCTCAGTTTAGCTGGGTAGGTGATTCTTGGTTTGAGTTCTAGCTCCTTTGCCTTCTGGAATATCCTATTCCACGCCCTTCGATCCCTTAATGTAGAAGCTGCTAGATCTTGGGTTATCCTGATTGTATTTCCACAGTACTGGAATTGTTTCTTTCTAGCTGCTTGCAAGATTTTTTCCTTGAGCTGGGAGTTCTGGAATTTGGCCACAATGTTCCTAGGAGTTTCTCTTTTTGGATCTCTTTCAGGTGGTGATCGATGGATTCTTTCAATACTTATTTGCCCTCTGCTTCTAGAATGTCAGGGCAGTTTTCCTTGATAATTTCATGGAAGATGATGTCTAGGCTCTTTTTTTGATCATGACTTTCAGGTAGTCCCATAATTTTTAAATTGTCTCTCCTGGATCTATTTTCCAGGTCAGTTGTTTTTCCCATGAGATATTTCACATTCTCTTCCATTTTTTCGTTCTTTTGGTTTTGTTTGGTGATTTCTTGGTTTCTCATAAAGTCATTAGACTCCATCTGTTCCATTCTAATTTTGAGAGAACTATTAAATTCAGTGAGCTTTTGAGCCTCTTTTTCCATTTGGCTCATTCTACTTTTGAAAGCATTCTTCTCCTCATTGGCTTTTTGAACCTCCTTTGCCAATTGAGTGAGCCTATTTTTCAAGGTGTTAATTTCCTCAGCATTT
The DNA here is from genome assembly GCA_023548195.1 of Bettongia penicillata ogilbyi. Taxonomy (NCBI): domain Eukaryota; kingdom Metazoa; phylum Chordata; class Mammalia; order Diprotodontia; family Potoroidae; genus Bettongia; species Bettongia penicillata. The sequence continues at coordinate 988,275 of JAJHZJ010000609.1, read as the reverse complement.
TTTTGGGTCTCCTTTATCAAGGTATTGACCCGATTTTCATACTTTTCTTGTATCTCTCTCATTTCTCTTCCCAGTTTTTCCTCCACCTGTCTAACTTGCTTTTCAAAATCCTTTTTGAGCTGTTCCAGGGCCTGAGCCCACCCGCCACCCCCCCCTGGGGTGTCTGGGGGTACTGAGGCCCCGCCCTCCACGTCTTTCCCTGATGGCAAGGATAGGTCCTCGTCATCAGATCCGAAGGTCGGGATCATTTGCATTTGTTGGAAAAAACTCTCTATAGTCTTATTTTTCTTCCCTTTTCTAGGCATTTTCCCAGCCAGTTACTTGACTTCTAAGATCCCTTTCCACCCCCGCCTGGATCCGCCCAGCTAGTGCTTGGCCTCTGAGATTTAAATGGGCTTTCCTCCTGCCAGCTGTCAATCAGTGAGCTTTAGTTCAGGTGCTGGGGTGGGGGCAGGGCCGCCTCCCAGACTCTGATCCCTCGGGGGCTTTATGCAGAGACTTTCAGGAATGGAGCGGGTGGGGGCGGGGTGGGGGGCCCGCCTCCCAATCTCAGTTCCCTTGGGGGTTTTGAGCAGAAGCCTTCAGTAATAGAGCGGGGTGGGGGCAGGGCTGTCTCCCAGGCTCAGCTCCGTCAGGTTTTATGCGGGAATCTTCCGTAATGAAGATCCTGCCTGCTGCTGGGGGATTCCTGAGTCCTGGACCGCTGCCGCCTCAGCCGCCGCCCACACCTCTGCCTCCGCCGCTTCCTGCCCCCGTCTCTGCCGCCGCCGCTTCCTCCCGAGGGGGCCCGAGTCACGGAGACACCCTGCTTCCCCTCTCCTCCAGCCTGGCCTTCTTTCTCACTGACCTGTAGCTTCTGTGGGCGGAGGGACTTTCCCAGCTGCCGGAGCTTCCGTCTCTGAAGCCTGCTCGGATCAGCTTCTCTGGGGCCGCCGCCAGGGCAGCACTGGGGGTGGGGTCCACTTTCCGGGGCGCGCCGGACCCTGGGGACAGGTCTCCAGGGCTCCCTGGAACGGAAATCTCTTCCACTCTGCTTCTGCACCCCTTGTATTGACCCAGAAGTTATGGGGGACTCTTTTTACATTAATTCTATGGTCTTTTGGTTTCGGAGCTCGTAAATGTGCGTCCTTCTACTCCGCCATCTTGGCTCCGCCCCAGTAAAAAACTCCTTAAAAAGTAAAATGGAAAAAGAGATACACAAGCTAACTGAGGAAAACACACCTCAAAAATTAGAATTGGACACGTGGAAGCTAATGACTCTATGAGACATCAAGAATCAATCCCACAAAATTAAAAAGAATGAAAAGGGGAAGAAAATTCAAAATATTCTATGAAAAAACAAACAAACTGTCCTGGCAAATAGATCCAGGAGAGACAATATCAGAAACACTGGGCATCCTGAAAGTTAAAATCAAAAGGGGGACCTGGAAAGCATCTTTCAAGAAGTCACAGAAAACTGCTCTGATATTCTGGAATCAGATGGAAAAATAGGCATTGAAAGAATCCACTGATCACCTCAGGAAAGAGATCCCAAAACAAAAATTCCAAGGACTAATGTAGCCAAATTTCCGAACTATCAAATCAAACAAAAAATATTATAAGTGGCCAGAAAGAAAAAATTCAAATATCAGGGAGCCATAATCAGGATTACACAGGACTTGGTAGAAGCATAATTTAAAGACCAGAGGTCATAGTACTTACCCAGTAAGACTAAACATAATATATCAGGTGGGAAAATGGTTATTCAATGAAATACAGGGATTTCAAGTTTTCATAAGGACAAGATCAGAAATAAACCAAAATTTTTGTTTCTTACAAGAGAAAAATAAACAGGTAAAAGGAGAAAAGAAAACGTCAGTATTCACTACAGCTAAACAGTTAATATCCTTACAAGCGACCATGATACTTGCAATTCTTAAAAATTGTATCACTAATAGTTCAGGTAGAAATAATATACAAAAACAAAAGGTATGGGGAGGAGCCAAGATGGCAGAGTAGAAAGATTCACATATGCTAGCTCTGAACCCATAGCCCATAAATTACCTGTAAAATGAAATCCCTACAAATTCTGCAGCAGTGGAAGCTGTGCAGCAATGGAGTGGAGGAGATTTCTGTTCCAGAGAGCCCTGAAAAACCAACCCCAAAGGTACGTCACACACCGGACCTGGCGTGGAGCCCAGGCCTGCCTTGGCCACGTGGCCCCAAGAGGAGCAGATCCTAGCAGGCTTCAGGGATGGAATCTCTGGTGGCCACAAAGGCCCCTCCATCCACAGGCACTACAGATCAGTGAGAGAGACTTCTGGGCTGTCTGAGAGGGGAGTGGGGTGTCTCCATTTCTCAGGTTCCTCGGGAGGCAGCGGTGCAGGAAGCAGTGGCCAGGGCCTCCCAAAGGAGGCAGGACCCCGGATACATTATCGAAGTTCTCTGCATAAACCCCTTGAGGGAACTGAGCCCTGTGAGGCAGCCCTGCCCCCACCTGAGCACCTGAACTTAATCCCACTAAATAGCACCCCGCCCCCCCTTGCTGAAAGCCCTGAGGCTGGGAAGCAGTATTTGAATCTCAGATCCCAAGCACTAGTTCAGCAGTAGTGGAGAGGAATCTCAGAAGTCAAGTAACTGGCTGGGAAAATGCCCAGAAAAGGGGAAAAAAAGGAAACCATAGAAGGTTACCTTCTTGGTGAACAGATATTTCTGTCTTTCCTTTCCTTTCAGGTGAGGAAGAACAATGCTTACCATCAGGGAAAGACATAGAAGTCAAGGCCTCTGTATCCCAAACATCCAAAATAGATATCCAATGGTTCAGGCCATGGAAGAGCTCAAAAAGGATTTTGAAAATCAAATTAGACAGGTGGAGGAAAAACTGGGAAGAGAAATGAGAGAGATGCAAGAGAAGCATGAAAAACGGGTCAATACCTTGGTAAAGGAAACCCTAAAAAATGCTGAAGAAAATAACACCTTGAAAAATAGGCTAACTCAATTAGCAAAAGAGGTTCAAAAAGCCAATGAGGAGAAGAATGCTTTCAAAAGCAGAATTAGCCAAATGGAAAAAGAGGTTCAAAAGCTCACTGAAGACAATAGCTCTCTCAAAATTAGAATGGAACAGATGGAGGCTAATGATTTCATGAGAAACCAAGAAATCACAAAACAGAACCAAAAGAATGATAAAATGGAAGAGAAAGTGAAATATCTCATGGGAAAAACAACTGACCTGGAAAATAGATCCAGGAGAGACAATTTAAAAATTATGGGACTACCTGAAAGCCATGATCAAAAAAAGAGCCTAGACAACATCTTTCATGAAATTATCGAGGAAAACTCCCCTGATATTCTACAACCAGAGGGCAAAATAAGTATTCAAGGAATCCACTGATCACCACCTGAAAGAGATCCAAAAAGAAAAACTCCTAGGAACATTGTGGCCAAATTCCAGAATTCCCAGGTCAAGGAGAAAATATTGCAAGCATCTAGAAAGAAACAATTCAAATATTGTGGAAATACAATCGGGATAATACAAAATCCAGCAGCTTCTACATTAAGGGATCAAAGGGCATGGAATATGATATTCTAGAAGTCAAAGGAACTTGGACTAAAACCAAGAATCACCTACCAGGCAAAACTGAGTATAATACTTCAGGGGAAAATATGGTCTTTCAATGAAATAGAGGACTTTCAAGCATTCTTGATGAAAAGACCAGAGCTGAAAAGAAAATTTGACTTTCAAACACAAGAATGAAAAGAAGCATGAAAAAGTAAACAGCAAAGAGAAGTCATAAAGGACTTACCAAAGTTGAACTGTTTACAATTCTACATGGAAAGACAATATTTGTAACTCTTGAAACTTTTTAGTATCTGGTTAGTTGGTGGGATTACACACACACGCGCGCGTGCGCGTGCACACACATGTACATGTGTATGCACACACACATACACATGTGCACGCACACACAGACAGAGAGCACAGAGTGAATTGAATAGAATGGGATCATATCTTAAAAAAAATTAAGGTAAATGTATAACAGAAATGTATTGGGAGGAGAGAGGGTGAAATGGAATGGGGAAAATTATCTCTCACAGAAGAGGCAAGCAGGAGACTTTTTAGTGGAGGGAAAAAGAGGAGAGCTGAGAGATAAATATGAAGTTTACTCTTTTGGGGAGGGACAGGATCAAAAGAGAGAATAGGAACAATGGGGGCAGAATAGGATGGAGGGAAATATAGTTAGTCTTACACAACATGACTATTATCGAAGTCATTTGCAAAACTACACAGATATGGCCTATATTGAATTGCCTGCCTTCCCAAAGGGAATGGATGGGGAGGGAGGGATGGGAAGGAGGTGGAACTCAAAGTTTTAGGAACAACTGTTGAATATTGTTCTTGCTACTAGGAAATAAGAAATACAGGTAATGGGGAATAGAGAGTTATCTGGCCCTGCAGGACCAAAGAGAAGATGGGGACAAGGGAAGGGAGGGATGATAGAAGAGAGGGCAGTTTGGTGATAGGGGAAATTAGAATGCTTGGTGTATTGGGGTGGGGGTAGAACATTTGGAACCCAAAATTTTGTGTAAATGAATGTAAAAAAAAATTTAAATAAATAAATTTATATATCCAGAAAAAAATAAAGATATCGTTGATTTATTTTCAGTAATTAATTGTCTATTTTTTAATACTAATTTTTTTTACCTCACTATGGAACATGTCCAATTTTTTCTCCCCATCACTCCCTTCCCTCCACTTCCTAATACCTTGCATTCTGATTACTCCTTCCCTTAATGTACCCTCCCCTCCATCACACCCCACTCCTCTCCTATTCCCAACTTCTCTCTTTTCCTGCATGGCAAGATAAATTTCCATACCCCATTCCCTGTAGTTCTAATTTCTGAATTATATGCAATAAAAATTCTCAAAATTCTTTTCTAATACTTTGAATTCCAACTTCTCTCCCTCCCCACCTCCCTCTCCAGTCCCAGTAAGAAGGGAAGCAATTCAATATAGACTAAATACGTGCTCTTTTGCAAAAGACTTCCATAATAATTATGTTGTGTAATACTAATTATATTGCCCTCTGTCCTACCCTATCCCTCCTTTTTTCCCCCTGCAATTGACTTTGTCTTTTCTTGAAAGTGTTTATTTCTAGTGACTCCTTTCTCGCATTTGCCCTCCCTTCTAATATTCCCCTCACTCCACTTGTTGCCTCCTCTCCTACTTTCCTGGGGTGTGATATAAATTTTCATATCAAATTTAGTGAGCAAGTTATTCCCTCCTTCAGCCACATGTGGGGAGAGTAGCTTTATTTTCCCCCTCTCACCTTCTCCCTTATCTCCTCCATTGAATAAAACTTTTCTTTTCTATGTTATGAGTTATAGGCTGCCCCATTCCACTACTCCCTTTCTCTTCCTGAAATTTTCCTCCTTCACCCCTTAATTTTTATTTTATTTTATTTTATTTTTGTGTGTGAATATCATCTCTTCTGATATAACATACTGTGTACTCTCTATCTGTGTGTGTGTATGTATGCACAATCTCTCCAACTACCTAAATACTGAGAAAAGATTCAAGAGTTAAAAATATTTTCTTTCCATGTAGTAATTTAAACAGTTCAGCTTTAGAGAGTCTTACAATTTTTCTTTTCTGTTTAGCTTTTCATGTTTCTCTTGATTTTTGTCTTGGGAAATCAAATTTTTAAATACAGGTCTGGTCTTTTCCTCAACATGAATTCTTGAAAGTCATCAATATCACTGAATGACCATTTTTTCCCTTGAATATTCATATTTGCTGGGTAGGTGATTCTTGGTTTCAATTCCAGTTCCTTTGACTTCTGAAATATCTCACTCCAAGCCCTTCTATCCCTTAATGTTGAAGCTGCCAGATCCTGTTTGTATCCTGATTGTATTTCCACAGTACTCAAATTGTTTCTTTCTAGCTGCTTGCAGTATTTTCTCCCTGATTTGAGAACTCTGAAATTTGGCCACAATATTCCTAGGAGTTTCTCATTTCAGGTTTCTTTCAGGAAGTGATCGGTGAATTATTTTACTATCCATTTTGCCTACTGGTTCTATAATATCAGGGCAGTTTTCCTTGATAATTTCATGGAAGATAATGTCTAGGCTCTTTTTTTTGATCATGGATTTCAGGTAGTCCAATATTTTTTAAATTATTTCTCTTGGATCTATTTTCCAGGTCAATTGTTTTTCCAATGAGTTGTTTAACATTGTCTTCTATTTTTTCAAATTTTTGGTTTTGTTTACTAACTGCTTGGTTTAACTCATAGTCACCCAGTTCTCTCTTTCAATGAATTATTTTGTTCAGTGAGCTTTTGAGCCTTCTCCTCCATTTGTCTAATTTTGCTTTTTAAAACCTTCTTGTTGGCTTTTTGGACCTCTTTTTCCAAATGAATTACCCTCTTTTTAAAACTGTTATTTTCCTCAGCAATTTTTTGGTTCTCCTTTAGTAAGCTGATGACTTCTTTTTTAAGGTCTTCTATTGCCTGAGCCCATTTTAAGTTCCCTTTGTAGGCAGAGGCCTTGACTTCCTCTGACAGTATGCCTTGTTCTTCCTCATCTGAAAGGATGGGGGGAGACACCTGTTCCCCAAGAAAGTAACCTTCTATGGTCTTATGTTTTTTCCCTTTTGGGGGCATTTTCCCAACCAGTTACTTGACTTCTGAGTTTCCTCTCCACAACCTCCTGGCCTCCAGCTCTGCCAAGCCAGCACTTGGGGCTGAGATTCAAATGAGCTGCTCCCAAGGCTTCGGGGTTTTTAGCAGGGGCAGGGCTGCTATTCAGTGTGAGATTAAGTTCAGCTGCTCAGGTTGGGGCAGGGCTGCCACATGGGGCTCAGTTCTCTCTGTGGGTTTATGAGGAGATCTTCAACAATGGATGGGGGCTATTTTCTGTTTTGGGAGCCCCTGTCCACTGCTGCTTCTACTGTTGCCTCTTGAGGGGGCCTGAGTTATGGGGACACCCTGCTCCCTTCTCAGCCAGCCAAAAAGACCCTGTCACTGACCTTTGGTGACTGTGAGTTGAAGGATCTGTGCTGCTGCTGGAGCTTCTGTCCCTGAAGCCTGATCGGATCTGCTCCTTGGGTGCCACGTGGCCAAGGCAGGGCTGGGCTCTGCTCTGCGTCTGGTGCATGACAAACCTTTCCTGTAGGTCTTTCAGGTCTCTCTGGGATAGAAATCTCCTCAACTCTTTTATTCTGTGGCTTCTGCTGCTTCAGAATTTGTTGAGAGTTCTTCTTTACAAGTATTTTATGGGCTGTGGGGTAGGAACTAGCATATGTATATCTTTCTATTCTGCCATCTTGGCTCCTCCCTTAAAGGTCTTATTTCTAAAATAGAATTCAGTCAATTAGAGAACTCAGTCAATTACATAAGAATACAAATCATTCTCCAACTGATAAGTGGTCAAAAGGTATGAGCAGGCAGTTTTTAGATGAAGAAATTAAAATTATCTATACTCACATCAAAAAAATGCTCTAAATCACTATTGATTAGAGGAATGCACACTAAAACATCTCTGAGGTACCACTTCACACATATCAGATTGGCTAATATAACAAAAAAGGAAAATGATGAATATTGGACAAGATGCAGGAAAATTGAAACACTAATGTATTGTTGATAGAGTTGTTAACTAACCTAAGTAATCTAGAAAGAACTTTGTAGCTATACAGAAAGAGATATAAAACTGTACATTTCCTTTGATCCAGCAAAGCCACTGCTAGGTTTGCATCCCAAAAAAATCATAAAACTGGGGAGAGGACCCACACATACCAAAATATTTATAGCACCACTTTTTATGGTGGCATGGAATTGGACATTGAGGAGATGACTATTAATTGGAAAATGTAATGGAATTATATTGTTCTATTAAAAAAAGGTGAGCAGGTGGATTTCAGAAGGAAATCTATAAAGACATGCAAATTGTTGCTGAGTGAAGTGAGCAGAACCAGGAAAACATTGTACATGATCACAAAACCGTGTGATGACCAATTTAATAAGGTTAGTTTTTCTCGAGAATACAATGACCGAAGAGAAAGCCAAAAGACTCATGATGGAAAATGCTATCTACATCCAGAGAAAGAACTATGGAGTCTGTGTTCAAATCTAAGCATGCTATTTTCTCTATTTTATATTTTTATTTCCTTGTGTCTCTTTTTTCTTTTATTTCTGATTCTTCTTTACCATGACTATGTGGAAATAAAATTTAATGTGTTTGCATATATACAGCCTATATCAGATTGCATGGTATCCTGGGGAAAGGGGGAGGAAGAAGGGAAAATCTGGAGCTCAAAATCTTATAAAAGTGAATGTTGAAGACTTTAAATTGATAAATAAATGAGAATTTAATTTCTCATCAAATGCAAATTTCTTTTCAAATTTAAATTCTTTTCTTCCTACACTGCACAGCAACACTTTATTATGTGACTTAGAGCTAAAGATCCCATTGATGAAATCAGTGCAAAGATCTTACCAGTCACTGATAAAATTCACTCCAAATATGCCATGGTACATAATGAAAGTATTCATTTATTCAGTTTATTTCATACTCACTGGTGATTTTCTCATTTTCTTGGTCTGCACCATCTTCCCGGAAACATTTATAAATGATGAAATATTTTTTTAAATTGTTGCAGTGTGTCTCACTTGCAGTAAGAGAAAATAAGTTTTCTTCTCTCCACTATCTTCCTTGTCAAGATAAACCTCCTTGTCAAGATAAACCTCATAAACATTTTTAGGAAGTACAACTGGCAACCTATTTGGATCTCAATTTTTTTTCTCTTTTTGTTGTTCATTTTTAACTGTTTAGTTAACTTAGATCATATTGATTATCATGCTAACGTCTGAAAAACAGTACCCAGTTCTCTAAAATTTCAGGGTTTTTGCCTGGTCTTTGTTGTCACCACATAATGATGTCACAACAGCTGGAGTCTGTGAAATCTAACATGATGGCTAGTACATCTCCACTGTGCTATTGCCTTTCTGAAATCCTGCACTGCACTTGTGATCATAGTCGTTAATATTATGATTTTCATCATCACCATTGTTTTATTTTCTCATCTCTTTTAATGGAGTTGAGATAGACATGCTCCAAGATATGTTTGGCTTATTAGTCTTAACCTTTTTATTTCTTTATGGGCTATCATGCTAATGGTTAAAATTAATATAATTTTTGATAATTGAGTTATTTGTGGATTTAAGCTCATTTATGCATTTTTGATCTCATATTATTTTATTTACTTATTTTTAGTTTTCTGTCTACTAATCATCTATACTTTAAGGACATTTAATTCCTTGTCATTTGAATACAATGAATTATTTGGTCTAGTGTTATCTGTTTTTACATTATATCATAAAGTAGAAATTTACAGATGTTAATTGTTCAATATATATTATTGTTATTAAGTTTCAACTTTAGGATCCGAATCATTCTCATGACATATACAATTCCCCAAATCTTGATACCCTCATGTCTTTGCTTGAGACAAAATTATTTTTATCACTTTGGTAAATTTTGACACCTGGATTTAACATCTGTACAATGTTTCAATCTCAATTTTTTTCTGTTACACATTAAGAATTTTATTGTTCTTTTGACATACCAAGCTAGACCCCCATCCATTAGCTAACCTGATAAAATTTATTATACAATAATAATCTCAAAATAAAAAAAACTAACACTAATGTACCATTAACTAATGTAATTTTGTTACTGTAACATATGCTATTTGTAATCCCAATAACATTACTCCTTTATAACTACTTTTCTTTTTATCTTTTACTTTATTTTTCTAGTGTCCTTCATTCATGGAGCCAATTAATGGTATTAGCCACCACTTTATTATATTAAATTTTTTAGACTCAATATTAAAGTAGTATGATTAAGCAATCATGAAATTAGGTGGAATTAGGCACAGATTAACAATATTTAGCTGTAAGATAATATTAGTCACCAATAAATGATAGTAAGGTTTTACTTATGCCTAAAAAAAACCATATTCATCTGTGCAAACACTGGAGAAAACTGGACCCTTCTTTTAATAGAAGTACTACTACTTAAATAATCTCAGGATTCCATGTGTCAAAAAAATAACTTATGGATATTAGAACAGTTTACAATATTAACACTAATAACATACTTGAGCCAAAATAAGTCTATTTGTTCTGAAAAGAGCTATGAGTACAAGACAATATGTTCAAGTCTCTAGCTCATGAAATCAAGAACCTTTTGACTTTGGTCTAATTCTGTTTTCTTTCATTTACCATGTGTGATCGTATTCAAGTATCTAACTTCACAGGATTTTAGTTTCTTTATTTACAAAATAAAGAAGTTGAATTTGATGACCACGGACATTTTTTCTATGTCTAAATCCATAATCTTGTTCAGCCTCATTTTTTAAAAGGAAACTGTGGTGCAGAGATTTAAAGTGACATAATAACCCAAGACACATAGCTGTAAAGTGACTATAGGCATCACTGCAAACAAAATGTGTAAGGCAGAGATTGTAAGTAAAAAAAAGACTGGATATGAATTTCATAAAAAAAGTCTTAAAATTAAAAAAAAATTATTGATTTATCCTTTTGCAAATTATATGACTGTGTACGAAATCCATTTTTACCTATAGCTTTCTATTCTTCATCTCTAGGTCTTCATCTTGGGATAAAATTAGAGTTTCCGAAGTACAGTTTGGGTATGCATTTAACCTGGTCATCAGGTATAATATTTAAATTTAATTGCTAAAATATTTTTGAAGGAAAGAATCCATGACATTACCAGTGAATCTTTTTTTAAATTGTATGAGGGCAGGAATGAAGGCATAAATTAATGAGCTGATGCAGCATTAATATAATAGTTTTGTTCTTATAATCATGAACATTTTACAAATCATGTTCGGTTTCATGATTATGATTCCAGATTCCTGGTTATAGTCATATAATTTAAATATGATTTAAGGAAACTTAGGGGGTATGATGCACATCTCTATACTTTTAAGAAGGATATCACAGAGGGTAATAAAGTACAAATAACCACTAAAGTTTTTTTCAGCTTTAACATGGTAAAATTATGAATATTGTTGAATGTTACCAAAGTCAGTGAAGCCTACCTTTCTGTAAAATGTTTTTTATGTCACTGTGAAGGACAGAATAATAGATGCCTTAGTTTAAGGATTTATTTGTCTTCTTATTTGCTATTTTAGTTTGTTAATATTGTTAGATTAAGGTGCGGAAGTTAAAATTGTACAATCTACAATAAAAGAGACTAAGGTAGAGCTCTGAGTCAATGACACTTAATTAAAGGGTCCATGGTACTCTCTAGTGAAGTGAACCTCAGATATTTCTAATGATCTGAGATGCTCCCTTCTTCCAGGATCATGTTTTTATAGGGTTTTCAAATATGCAAAAAAGGCATGGTGAAATATGGAATCTCATTGGTTGATATACCTTGGTCCTGAGGGCCAGAAATGATATATCATCAGGGCATCACAGATTTGGCAAAGCATGAGGCATTTCCAGTAACTAAATGGCCACAAGATGGTCACTAGATTGGGCTGGACAAGACAGAGAGGTCTGGAGGCACAAAATAAATTGAGAGACTTTCCAAAGATTTAAGGGATCTCAGCCATGTTGAGTTTGGACATGGAATTTAAGCAAAACAGTATGGATATATCTTTGTCAACATTTTTCTGGTTACACAAGTGATCCACATAATTTGCTAAACAAGTAGTGAACATTATACTAAAGTTTGAGGTCCACTATAAGAACTTGTCTATGCCTATAGGACTTATGCAATATATGAAACCAATTGAAATATAGTATAAGTCCAAATAAATTATTTTTCACAATAGATCCTCCAGATGAGAACGGCCCAAAGGACATTTTCTTTTACTTGATATCATCTGATATCAATCCTATGTAAAATTTGACTAATGAGTTCTAATTCTATTAATTACATTCTATGAAAACCGAAATACTTCTGTGAATATTATCACCACTTCTTAAAACTACAGAATCTCAGTGCTGGAAAAAACTTGCAGAAAGTTTTGACTTTTTCTATATTTGCCTTTTTTAAAATTTTTATCCACATTATGCTTACTGGAACTATAGTTAAGGAAAATATTAATCAGAATTTCTTACCTTTCAGAGAAGGTGTTTAGCTCTTGCATCATTTCCATTATCACTATCAACATTAACATCACAATTATGTGCTAATTAAAATTGTACTATATTCCAGGTTTTGTGCCAAGCATTTGGGACATATATATGTCAGTAACATGATCCCTGGTCTAGTGTGAACTGTATATAGTCTCATAGGAAAGTTGCTGGGTGTATGGAATTGAAAGGAATTTGGAGATTTCTTTGTAAGAAGGAAGGGTTTAAGCTGCCTTGAAGGAAGCCAGGGATTTTAAAAAGTAAATATTGCTTTCATTTGTGAAGTGTATGAAAAAATGAGATTCTGCTATTTTGGAACAATATTAACTTTTCAGTGGAGAGATAAGCTGTTTCTCACAGGTCTTAGAGATTTAGGGAAATGGATATAACTACATGGATTGCAAAAGGTTCTATATGTGTACTGTCGGACTTTGGGTGAACAAGAACTAGGTATGATGAACACCTTAGATTTTAAACATCTCTGTGAGCTGGACAACTAATTATGCCTTTGAATTATTTTTTCTGTGGCATTTGTAAAGATCAAATGAGATAATGTATGGAAAATATTTGGCAATCTGTAAAATTCTATGTGAATGTCAGCTGTTATAGTTTTTGTTACTGTTATTATTCAATGTTAATGTTGTTAGTGTAAGAATTGAATTCATTCCATATCATTTAGTGATAAAATATTTAACATGTGAGAACATCATAAGCAGCAACATCAGTAACAAGATGATCAGATTATGGTACAATTAATATAGTGTTTTAATATTTCCATAATGCATACACATTTTATTTTATCTTCACTAAAAAGCTTGGGAGTTAATGATTTTCCTCTTTCATAGATGATAAAACTGAGGTAGAAAGAAGTAGAATTATTTTTCCAGGGTAACAAATGCAGTTTATGTCTGAGAATGTATTTGAACTCAGCTTTTTCTTATGCAAAGTCTATTGCTCTATCCAATATGCCAAGTAGTTGCCGAACATAAATCATTCAAAAAATTAAATTCAGTGACATTCTATTAGAAGACTGTTACAATTGGTTGAATGAATTAATCACTCTTTGTGTAATTTGTATAAAATGAGATAACAGAGCCAGAGATTAATTTTTGAGATTTTTTTCAACAGATCTGAAGTGGAGAATGGAAACTTGACCCAAAAAGAATAGAAATCACGTGCATAACTAAAAAGGGGGGGAGGGGAGATTATGCATTAAACTATAGAACAGAATGGAGAGATCAGTGAGGAATGTCAGCCCAAGTGGAATAGTGGAGTCAAAGTGCAACTGATACTACCTTTGTAAACCCACATTCACAATGACTGAGGAAAGATTTGCTTTTTCTCAATCTTTTTTCACTCATTGGCACTCTACTAATAGAAACTATGTCATTCTTGTCCTTCAGTCATAAAGACATTCTGATTCCTTATGTGCCCAAGGATCATAGTACTCATGGGATTTTGTTGACAAAGATATTAGAGTGGTTTGCTATTTCCTTCTCCAGTGGATTAAAGAAAACAGAGTATTAAGAGACTTGCTCAGGATCATATAGCTAGTGAGTATTTGAGGCCAGATTTGAACTGAGGTGTTCCCTAACTCCAGGTCCAGTATTTGATCCACTGAGGCAATGAGCTATCAATGGGCCACTGCATTATCTACAGTGTAATACACTCTTTCTTTACCCAGATGTATCTGATAATCTTAATTTTTGCCTCAACTACAAAAAGCCAACGTTTAACTAGAAACAAATATAAATTAAACAGAGAGAAGAATTCCAACAAAATGTTGTAAATTTTATTAACTGTGGGCTCAAAGCAATTATGATGGTACTTTTAATGTTTTATTTAATACACACTTTCTAAACCAGAATTTGAGGAAACCATATGGACTTGAGGGACCATTAAATTTCTTCTAAGCTTAAGGACAGGTATTTATTATAATATCATATAAGTATCTGGTATTTAATTAAACAATGGGAATATTATATTATTCTTTTTCATTTGTTGATGTATTTCAGAGAGAAGCAATAATAGTAGAAGTCATTATGAGGCCACCATTCTTAAAAATCACATTTAACATTCTGTGGTATATTTTACATATGGGTAAAATAAATGATTTTTGTAGCTGAATAAAATTAGTGATATAAAAGCTCATATTCACTGTAGTCTTCCTTGTTACAAATCTCATACCAAAATAGAGATAATATTTATCTAATCCTGTTCAATATGATTTCTCAATGGTTTGGATGAATGTAAAAATGGTGTGTTGACCATATTTGCAAATAGAAGATAGCTACAATATATCAGTATCATAGCATTTGAAAGGAAATGACAAAGCATTAGACAGACTCTAGAATGCTGAAATTCAGTAGAGAAAATTTATAAAGTCTTAATCATGGACACAAATGATCAACTTCATAAGTACAATTTCACAAGTCCAGATGGGGAGGAGATGACTTCATAGCAGTCTTCTTTTAAAGGGAATTTTAGTGGACTGCAATCTCAATATGAGCAAGCAGTGATAAATTTTAGCCAAAAAAAGTTCATGTGGTTTTGGACTGATTTAAGAGAAGTTCCCCTTCTAAGAATATGGAGGCAATCATTTCTCCCTCCATATCTTCTATTTTACTATATTTTCTATACGGTATCTTCATTAGACTTTGTTGAATTATAGTGTTTTTTTCATGACACTTGTTTCATGACTCATAGGGCAAGTGAGAATGTCCAGAAAAAGTCAGTCTGAATGATGAAGTATCTTTAATTCAGGCCATATATGGATCAATTGAAGGAGCTTGGGTTATTTAGACTGGTGATGAGAAGAGTCTTGATGGATACTATGGCTGTCTTCATATATTTAAAGGGGCTTCCTAAAAATATCTCTTTTTCAAGGAAGCATTATTCTACACAAAAGCCATTACAACTATCATCACAGACAAGCAGTGTAACTAGGACAATTAGTGGAAGTTGACAAAAGTCAAACTTTTAATCGATGTAAAGAATTAGATATTTGCAATATAAAAGAGAGTTCTTTAAGAGGTGGTGACTTTCCCCTCCTTGAATATTTTTAACAGAGGCAGGATGACCTATTTTCTATTAGGTTTTGGTATAGATTTATTTCATACATGAATTGGGCTCTGGGGCTTCTGAAGTGCCTTCTAACTCTAAAATTCTCTGATCCTGTTCAATTTTGAGGGCCACATTTTACAGTGACTTTTAGGGCTCAAGAAGTTTCAGAGGGGACTAATTGAAATGGCAAGAAATCTATAAATTTCTTGTTTTCAGATCAGTCAAGTTAGAGAAGAAAAGATAGAGGGAAGAGTTTAATAGAGCTATTGCTTTCAAATATCTGAAGGGCTTTTGCATATGAGGAGAATAAGGCTTCCTCCCAGAACACAGAATTGGAATCTACGGGTAAAAGTTAGAGAGAAGCAGATTGCAACTCAATATAAGAAAGAACTTCCTAAAATGGAGCTATCCATAAATAGAATGGGTTGCCTTGGAAGAGCGTGAGTTCCGTCAGTGGAAGTGTTCAATGAGAGGCTGTGTGACCATCTGTCAGGCATGCCAGAGTAGTAATAGTAGTAGTAACAGTAGCAGTAGCAGTAGTAGTTGTAGTAACAACAGGTTTTATTTATATAAACTTTTGAAATTTAAAACACACAACATACGTTCTTGGGTATTGACCTGCTTCAAGGACAATGTTGTTGTAGCATTCTCCAGTCTATAAGAAAATAGATTTAGAGTTTTAGTTTTAGAAAATTTCTGGTCAACCACTCATCTTTTGGATGAAAAAAAATCAATACCAGAGGAGTTAAGTGATTTTCCTAACATCATAAAAGTAATCAGTTTCAGATTTGGGATTCCAACCTAGACTCCTCTCTCCAGTTAGAAACATCATTCCAAGCAATCTTTAATTTTCTTCAAAATTCCTTAAAATTTTATAACTCCATTACTCCTTAATAAGATTGTTTTTTGGCTTATTTACCTATATATATATTTGGCTTATTTACCTATATATGCATATATATATATATATATATATATATATATATATATATATATATATATATATATATATATATATATATTTAAGCCTCTAGATTTACTCACAATGGGGAAGACAAATTTAGACTCTAGGTTGTTGTATTTGAAAGGCATTTTGATGCATACTACTTTTTGAAGCAAGTATAGGATAAGAAGCTAGGATAACCTTTGTATAACCACTCTTCTCAACTCATTGGCTCATGACAATGTAATTTTAGCACAGAGCAAGGGGCTGCACCTTTGATTTCATTTGTTAAAGGAAACTTATCAATGAGGAAACTTCGTCTCTCATTCCAGATCTGTGCCTTCTTTGAAACAAAGTCCTAGAGAGTTATCTAGAATACTGAGAGTTTCAATGACATGATTACATTCATATCTGTAAGATTAGCTTTTTTTTTTTTACTCCAGAAGATTTATTTTCTTTTTTCTATTTATTATTTTCCCCAATTATAGGTAAAAACAATTTTCAGCCTTCATTTCTACAACTGAGTTCCAAACTCTCTCCCTTTCTCCCCAATCCCCTAATTGAAAAGACAAGTAATCTGATATAGATTATATGTGTTTAGTCATGTGAAACCTATTTACATATTAGTCATGTTCTTATAAAAAAAGACTAAAATAAAAACACAAGAAAAATAAAGTTTAAAAATGCTTCAATGTATATTCAGAGTATATCAGTTCTTTATCTCAGGATGGATATTATTTTTCATCCTAAGTCCTTCAGAGTTGTTTTGGGTTATTGCATTGTTAAGAATTGTTAAAATACTGGCTTATTATCTATAATACCACTCCTAGTATAAGTACAGCTGGGAAAATATCCAATGCTGTTTCATTGTGGAATCTGCCATAAGTTACTTTTTTACATATTTTAGCATTCGTAGATGATTCATACTTATAAATGCAAATACAATTCTTTAAAAAGTTGATTATTTAACATGCTAATATGCATGGATTCAGAGAAATCAGCTGTACTCAAACACTACCCCCTTCACCAGTCCTATATCAAAAAAAATTTGTAGTTCGTTTCTATCAATATAATTTCTGCTAAGTAGTCATAAAATGATCTTCCGCCATTTTCTTCAATCATCTCCATCACTTTAATAAAATTAGTGCCAATGTTGGCCCAAACTACTACATGTGAATTTAAGAGTCTCTGTATAACTTATATATGTATATATACATTTCATAAAATACTTTGAAGACACAGTAAAAATTGATAAGCATATGATAATATTTTTAATCTTGGAATAATAACTAATCCCTTTGGAAAATGCATCAGAATAAGCTTACTAAGTAAAGTAAAGGACATTCCATTGCTGGCTTTATGTTAAGATCAAGCAAGAAATCTCCACGTTAAATACAAATACTGGAATAATTTTGCCCAATAATTTTTTTATCTATTAAGGGATATATAAAATAAGGAGATCATTTTTTAAATAAAATTGTTTACAAGTGTCTTAAAGAGTGACTTGAGAAAAGAATAATATGGGCCTATGCTTAATCAGGAGAGTGTTATGGGACCTGGTTACAAATTGTTGCTATCAAAATATGGTTCTCATCACCAGCATTCTCTTGGTGCTAAAAGATGGCTGTGAATCATAGAACATCAAGAAAGATATTTTGCAGATCTAAAATTTCAAATGGTCCAAATGAAATTGAAAAGATATATTGTACATGGACATTATTAGCATATTGTCAATTATTATAATAAAAGACACCATTAGAAACATATATGGCTAAAAAATTACTGTTATTTATATAAAGTGAACAAGGGGGAAAAATGGTCTGCACAAATGGGGAGCTAATATCCAGAAATAATTAAAAGAAACATATGTTTTCCACTATGGTGGGTAGATAACCTCTTGAAATCATAAGGAAAGATTTTAAAAATAACTTTTTTCATCCTTGAAGATGAATGGTCTTGTGACACCTAATGGTGGATGGAGCACAAAACCTAGTGAGACATTACAGCATTACACAGGATTTTAGAAATGTATTGCCATCTCAAATAAAATTTTCATACAAATTGTCCTTTGTCTATAATTTCAAGATTCTTATTCCATATATTATGCCTACAATCTTAGAGGACACAAGCTTGCTGATGATATGGTTTGATGACAATGTATTGAGAAATATTTACCATGTTTTTCTTAAGTATAGAATAGTGTACTTGATCCTAAATTCAAAATAAAGTTTGACACACTCCCATATGTGCATGTGCATATCCCTATACAAGTATATGTATGCATATATTTATATGTGCTTGTCCATGAATACATATGTGTGTATTTGTGCATGTATGGATAGCAAGAGTGGACAATAAGAGAAGAGAAGTGCATTACAGGGCACCAAAACAGAGTGCTGTGTGAAGGTCATGGATCTCATCAAGGAAGTCTCTAAAAAGGAACCTGAGTCATTAAGAAATAGTAGGAATCCAACATGGGAAATTGAGGAGGCCATTCCATGCTCAGGAGATAGCATAAGGAAAGATGCAGTGATGGACTGTAATCACTGGCCTTTATTCAGAATCTTTCAATTAATATTAGTTAGCTGAAAATCATATTAGTTGTTTTGTCTCTCTGTCTCTCTCTGTTTCTCTATCTCTGTCTTTCTCTTTCTGTCTTTCACACACACATACACACACACAGCCCTCAGCAACAACAAAAACCTTGACATTTAAAAATAGTATGAAAAATCAGAATTATACCAAAGTCAGATTATAGGGACTCAGCATGGCCGCAGAGAGCGCCTTAGAAGAAAAGAAGAAAGTCTTTTTATGTCTTCTTGAACGCTTTTCATTAATTGAAGTCATTAATTAAATGAAGGTCAGAAATACGAAATGATTGCAAAGAACATGAATATCATTCTCTTTAAGGACCACTTCAAGAACTATTTTTTTTCTTTATGTTTAAACACTTATAGTTCTGGTTTTCCCTCATGAGCATGTGGTTATGAATATTTATAATGTTGCCAAATAAATAATTTTATATTTTCTAAGCCTGTGCTAAAACATAAATGAAGTCAGAGAAAAACTATTTTGCTACTTTAGGGCGAGATGGAGTAAAGGCAGATAATCCTTTATTTTGAAAACCACCTTTCTCCTCCACAGTACAATGTGTAGTACATTGCCCTGTATCATTGAGTGGGCTCACAGTGTGTAACCGCATCAATTCTGTTCTTGATTTTTACCACTTCAATTATTTCTGATAAAAGTCAACTTCGGTCAGGCACTCTGAAGTTGGTAAGTACTCCATTAATATCTCCAGGGATCTTACTCTTAATTCAAAATGAAATTCTTTAGGATACAAAAAGCTGAACTTCCAACAAGTGGCTGAATTGAAAATGTCAACTATTAGATGGAGTTCAAGTCAGAATATACCATTGAGAGCTGATTCAAGATTTCATAGGTAGTATATTTCAGATATTTTATGTTGGGGTTTTTTAACTGTTGGACAATGATGTCCTCTCATGCCGAACAATATCCATAATCCCAGCCTTTTCAATTTGGGTACCTGAATTTGATTGTCTTTGTTTTTATTTGACAGTATGCATTGTTAATGTTTTTTAATGGAATTAGTGCATTTTTAATGGAATGGGAAGATCTTTCCCAGCCATTAGTAGACCTTTGTGACCTGCTTAAGTCACATGGTAGCCTAAGTCACATGAGTTTGAGTCACATGAAGCTCGTGGTGAGAGGAGTTTGCTGAACAAGTGGAACAGGAAAGGGTGGAGCAAGAAGGGTGGAAAAGGAAGAGGCAGCACTGGAGCAGAGCTTAGAGGAAGTTAGTCAGATGATTCACAGCTGAGAAGGAGAGATGAGGGAGGCAGCTATGATTTTGAGTGTGTGCTTGTGGGTAGACCGGATTATGTGTATAGATTTCTTGATTGCTATGATGAATTTCTTTGTTGCTATTATGGATTTGATTTTCTAGTGTTGGGATTTGGTTTTATGGTGTTTGAATAAATGTTTTGGTTCTGTCTTCCGTGTGAAGAGTGCTATATTTTGCAATTGAGAACTGTGTCAACATATTCATAACTGCCATAGGTGATGTGACCATCACATCATTGTGACTACACAATCATTGAATGCTCTACCGCATTAATGAGATTAAGGTAAATAATAAAACAAATGTATAAGAATAATCTTACCAACATTAATGATCACCCATTAGACATATCCCCTAATAATTGTAAAGACTACTGAGTTTTTTTTTTTTCTATCACTTGGAAAGAATATTATAAAATAAAATGTCTCTATTAAAGGAAACATCTTATGTTCCAAAGACTATTTTTCATATATTTATAGTGAGTTTTCTTTTGCTATCTGATCTTTATATTGGCAGCTCAGTTCTGTAGTGGATAGAGTGTTGCACTTGAAGTCAGGAACATTTGAGATCAAATCCTCTCTCAGATACTTACTAGTTGTGTGACCCTAGGCAAGTTACTTAACCTCTCTGCCTCAGTTTCCTCATCTGTATAATAAGAATAACAGTAGTACCTACCTTAAAGATGAAAATGAGATGATATTTAAAGAACTTTTCAATCTTTAAAGTGTCATGTCACTGCTAGCTCTTACAAAACCCTTGAAAAGGAAATGATGTAAATGTTTGCATGACCATATAAGAGAACAGACTGAAGTTTATAGACCTGTTCATGGTCACACAGATGTGGAAAAACTCAAATAAAAATCCATGTGTTCTGACATTTCTGGTGTTTTTTTTTCTACTATTGGTCAATGAAATGCAATTATACCCCTCAGGAGACTCAGTCACAATTTGTATAATTTAGGGGCCTGAAGTGGAGCTCTTAGTTCTGATTTAACAATCATCAAATATGTTGTGAATGTTTCATCAATTGTCCTTTGCTACTTCACATAGCATTCAAATTAGAGCAATCAACTAAAAGCAATACAGTGGCCAGTATTTAAACATTATTGAAAGCATGATTGGAAGTAAGTATAAAATGGAAACGGTCACAGCTTCACAGATTTTGATTTGAAAATGATCTAAGGGAACATCATATCAAATATTTAGATTTTATAGAAGAGAAAACAAAAGCAACAACACAAACAAAATTAAATCAGTTACCCAGTAACATGATCCAATGAAAATATTATTGATTCCGAGTCAAGGGATTTGGATTCAAATTCTGCTTTGTTACTATATGCATGACCTCAGACAAACTACTTAATCTCTCTGAGTTTCAGCTTTTATAGGAAATTAAGAATTTAGACAATATAGCATTTGCATCTATTTCCACCTCTAAAACTATAATACATCTTAGAACTGGAATTGAAATCCAGAAGATACAACATATCTTTGCATCCAGTAACCATATCCTATCAATTTGCCATCATCATAATGGAAGCAAAGTAGAATGTCAATTTTGGGGCTCAAATAGCATTTTTTAAAAGTATACTCTCTTTCTTTGGGTCTTATTCCCCAATCACTAAAAATTATGGAAAGAGATTCTTTTTAAACTAGAATGTTTCTTGGACTGAAGCTTCTAATTGTTATCATTATAATATTAACTCTTTGAAAAGATCAAGGAATACAATGGAGACCAAAAAGTACTATTGATCCCACAATATATAAATAACAGAAGGATAAACATACCACAATTATATTCATATAATATGTGTATGTACACACATATACACATAAATTCACATATCCATATGCACACATTTGTGTATGTATATATACACATGCATGTATACATGTATGTGTTCTAAAATGATTTTTCAGCATGAATGAGCTGAAACTGGCTCAAATAGATTCTTAATTCATGATAATTTAAATTTTCAACATAAGCATGTGCAAATTAGAAAACAATAAAGTCTAAGAACAAGAACTGTTTATTGTTTTTACCTTTTTTGAAATTCTTTTTCCCCTATTTCATTGTATAATAAAAACAATAATGGCACATGAAACTACCAATCTATCATGCACACGTTGCTATTCCTTTTAAACATATGATAAAATTATGAGAGGCAAAGACAAGATGGCAGAAAGAAGCCAAGAAGTTCCCTGAACTCTTTCCAGTTTCCCTCAGGAACAACGTTAAATAAAGTCTCTAAACAAATTTTGGAGCAATGGAACCCACAAAAAGAGGGAGATAAGTGATTTTCTAGACTAAGATAACTTAGAAGGACTTTAGAAAAGGTATATCTTGTTAGGGTGAGAAGGGAGTGCAGCCCAGCACAGACAGTGTCCAGGCTAGCCAGGAGGCTCTTAGCCACAGATCTAGTGAGCAACCAAGTCCCCTTAGTCCTGATTCAGGAGACCAGTAGTGAAGCCAACAGACAATGATGTGAAGGCAAACTGTGAGTACTGGAATGTCAACACAACAGGAGTGACTAGACTGGGCCATTTCCAGAGCACTGGTCAAGCTGTAAGACCCTGAAGCCCCTGCATAGAAAG
Organism: Bettongia penicillata ogilbyi; assembly: GCA_023548195.1. Lineage (NCBI taxonomy): Eukaryota > Metazoa > Chordata > Mammalia > Diprotodontia > Potoroidae > Bettongia > Bettongia penicillata. The sequence goes on along the minus strand of JAJHZJ010000609.1, from coordinate 965,663 downwards.
CCAGTGACCAGGCCCCTGGACCCTAAGATTAAGAACCTTGAGATATTGCTCCCTGTGCCATAAGAACAGAGCTCAACTTTCAAAGTTCCAAAATGGCTAAAAAAAGAAACAGAAAAGAGACTTGAGCACAGAAAGTCACTATGGTGACAGGGAATATTAAAACACAAACTCAGAAGAGAACAATGTCAAAATGACTACATGTGAAGCCTCAAAGGGGAATATGAATTTGTCTCAAGCCCAAAAACTCCTCTTAAAAGAGCTTTAAAAGGATCTTAAAAATCAAGTAAGGGAGGTAGAAGAAAAATTGTGAAAAGAAATGAGTTATGCAGAGGAAATATGAAAAAGATCCAAAAGATTAGAAATGGAAGCACAAAAATTAACTGAAGAAAAAAAAACTCTTTATAAAGAAGAATTGGTCAAACAGAAAAAAAAATCAAAGAAGAAAACAATTTCTCTAAAAGTAATTGGCAAAATAGAAAAGGAGGTAAAAAAAACTAATTGAAGAAAATAATTCCTTAAAAACTAGAGCTGGCCAAGCTGAGGCTAATGACTCTAGGAGAAGTCAGGAATCAATCAAACAAAATTAAAAGAATGAAGAAATAGAAAGCAATACAAAATACTACATTGGAAAAGCAACTGACCTGGAAAATAGATCCTGGAGAGATAATTTTTGAATTATTTGATTACACAAATATCCCCAAATATAAAAATGGATAACATCTTTCAAGAAGATATCAAGGAAAATTGCCCTGATATCTTAGAACCAGAGGGTAAAACAGTTATTGAAAGACCCAGCAATCATCTCCTTAAAATATCCCAAAATTCAAATTCAAAGGAATATGACAGAAAAATTCCAAAGTTATCAGACCAAGGAGAAAATACTGTAAAAAGTCAGAAAGAAACAATTCAAATAGCAAGGAGCCACAGTAAGGATTACACAGGATTTAGTAGCTTCTACATTAAAAGATCAGGGGCCACAGTAAGGATTACACAGGATTTAGTAGCTTCTACATTAAAAGATCAGGGTGATTGGAATGATATTCTGGAGGTCAAAGGCACTTAGATTACATCCAAAAATCAACTAGCCAGAAAAATTTGAGAATCATCATTCAGGAGAAATGTTATTCAGGACATTCAATGAGATGGGGGGGGGGGGAGATTTCAAATTTTCTTGTTAAAGTGCTCAGACCTGAACAACAACAGCAAAATTTATCTTCAAATAAAAGACTTAAGATAAGTGCAAAATGATAAACAGGAAATTTTAAAAAAAATATTTAATTAGATTTAATCTAGTTGCTTTGCCTTCATGGGAGGATGTAACTCCTGAGAACTGTATCTTTATTAGGGCAATTAGAAAGAATATACATAGACAGAAGGTATGGGTATAAGTTGACTTTAATATGATAATACAAAAAAAAAATTAAGTGCCAAAAAATGAATGTACTGGGAAAGGAGGAAAGGGAAAGATAGAATAGGGTAAATTATACCACATGAAGAGGCAAGAAAGGTCCATTACAGGGGGAAAAAGGAAGGGTTGAACATTGCTTGAATATTATTCTTATTGGATTTGGCTCAAAATAGAGAATAACATAAACACTCAGTCTGATATATGTTTACATTGCCATCAAGAAAAGTAGGAGAATAAAGGGGAAAAGAAAAGAGAAGGGGAATGAAGTTGATAGAAGGGACACAAAATGAAGGATAGAAACCGGGAAATACAATTAATCATCATAACTGTTAATGTGAATGGGATGAACTCTCCAATAAAATGAAAATGGGTAGCAAAGTTGATTAAAAACCAGAATCCTACAAGATGTTATTTCCTAGAAACACATATGAAGGAGACACATATAGTTGGATGCGTAGCTAGAAAAGAGTATATTGTGATTTATCTGAAGTAAAAAAAGAAAAAAAAAACAGGGGTAGCAATTGAGATCTTAGACAAAAGAAAAGCAAATATCTAATTAAAAGAGATAAGGGAGTGTAGCGGTAATTTTGTTAATTGTCAGGGGCCGTCCCCGGACCTCCTGGGCAGAGAGGTAACGGCCAGGAGTCTATACCCGTCCCCCCCTGGCAATCACGCGCCTCACCCGTGACTTCCGGACTAAGGGTGCAGGGAAGGTTCGTGTACAAGGCACGATACCGCCCTCAGGGAGGTACTGAGGGAGCCCCAGTAAGAGTAAAACACACCTGGCCACCTGTGATAGGACCAAGCAGATGGTCCGAGTGGGGAAGGAAGGTTCAGAGAGACCCCTGCCCTATCGCCATAGGGCACGGCTGGCTAAGGGGAGGGGGCTGGGGCGACAGTAGGCTGAACTCCCCAATCAGGAATCGGACAGCAAAACCCGGAAAGAATAAGGAATATAAGGCAATGCTCTGAGGGGGTTCGGGGGACTGGACTGATGTGAACTACTGAATAAACATCTGTTTTGCTCTACCACTCTGGCTCGTGCTTGGTTTCCGCCCGAGCTCCGGCCCCCGGGGACGGGTCCAGAGAGGTCTGAAGCTGCGTGAAGCAGAGTGAGGGGTTACTACTCACCGGGAGGGTCGATCGGGGACCGTGAGCCCCGGACAGTTAATGAAAGTCAACAGTCTTCCCAGTCCATTAATGGGTCTCTCAATTAAGGGAAACTTGATTCTGGGAGATTTGCTTTGTAGGAAAGTCCACACCCTTTGTTAATTTCTAATTAGGCACTGGTTTACAAGGGTGGTGATGCACTCCAGCTCTGAAAAGTGTAAATATATACTCTTAGATATGTATATGACCACACCAACCATACATGGAACCATTCATTACAGCAAATGGAGAAGTTTTGAATGCTGTGGATGTTCAATTACCTTGGTAGTGTACTTTCCCAAGATGTACACGTTGACAGTGAGGTTAATGCACGCATTGCCAGAGGTAGCTCAGTGTTTGGGAGGATCTGAAGAAAAGTCTGGGAAAGAAGAGGTATTAGACTGACCACCCAACTGAAGATCTACAGAGTCTTTGTGTTGACCTCATTGTTGCATGTCTCTGAAACATGGACAGTCTACCAGTGCCATGCCAGGAAACTGAATCACTTCCTTTTGAACAATCTGAGGAAGATTCTGAGGATCACCTGGAAGGACAAAGTACCAGACCTTGAAGTCCTTGCTCGAGCTGAATTGTCAAGCATTCAAACTATGCCTCAGAGAGGGCAAGTCTGATGGGCTGGCCACACTTTTGGAATGCAAAATATACACTTGCCAAAAAGACTGTTTTATGGAGAACTCACAAAGGGCAGGCAATCACATGGTGGTCAGAAGAAGAGATACAGGGACATTCTCAAGGTCTGTCTCAAGAACTTTGGATTTGACTGTGCAAAACGGGAAACAATGGCACAGGACCATTCAGCATGGCATGCCCACACCAGAAAGCATGCTGTGCTCTATGAGGAAAGCAGAACTGAGACAGCACAAAGTAAACATAGGATGTGCAAACTTGGAGTATCCACCCCAAAACTTCCTATGGACTATCTGCATCCTACCTGTGCTAAACTATTCCAAGATTTTATGGGTCTGATTATCCACAGTCGGACACATTGAAACTTCACTTTATTAAAGTGATGTCATTTTGGTCGTCTTTGAAAATAAACAACAACCAGCTATACCCTTTGTTAAGTTTTGCTCTGGGGTTTACTCTATGGAAGAAAGTTCATGGATGAGACTCTGGGTAGCTGTTAAGGAGCACTCCTAGCTTTGAAAACCCAGATGTTTGTGCTACTCTCCCTAGTCACTAGGCATGTATGTAATGGTCAGATAGTTGGATCTGTCTGTTGATGTGTTATGGATGCATTGCTTATTGTCAAAAAGTTTGACTCCCTGTCTGTTGGTCTTTATTTCTCTGTTTGTATTTTCTCTGTTGGTGAATGTAATTAAAGTAGATTGTTGATCCCTCAAAGCTAGCTTTCCTTTTAGAAAAATTGATCTAAGAGCCTATGTAATAGACCCTCTTGTGTATGCCAGAGTGATAGCTTTTACTTGGAGGAAAGTACCTCTTACTAAAAAGTACAATAGACAATGAGGAACATCAATAGCAAACATAAATGCACCAAGTGGTATGGCATCCAAATTATTTAAGGAAAAGTTACTTGTGCAACAGAAAGAAATAGATAGAAAAAATATAACAGTGGGGGACCTCAATCCCTCTTCAAAACTAGATAAATCTATCTACAAAATAAAAAAAAGAAGTTAAGAAGGAATATAATTTTAGACAAGTAAGATATGGCAGATATCTGGAGAAAATTAAATGGGAATGAAAAGGAATATACCTTTTTCTCAGCAGTTTATGGCACCTAAACAAAGCTGACCATTTATTAGAGCATAAAAACCTCACAATCTAATGCAGAAAGACAGAAAAATTAAATGCATCCTTTTTAGGCCATGATGCAATAAAAGTAAGTGTAATAAAGGATCATAAAAACAAAAACTAAAAATTAGTTGGAAACTAGAAAATTGAATCCTAAAGAATGAGTAGGTTAAACAACAAATCATAGAAATAATCAAAAACTTCATGCAAGAGAATAGCAATAATGAGACAATATACAAAAACTTATGGGATACAGTCAAAGCCTTTCTTAGAGGAAATATTATATCTTTGAATTCTTATAAGGGAAAAATGGAGAAATGGGAGGTAGATAAAGCAGACATGAAACTAAAAAAAGTTAGAAAAAGAGCAAATTAAAGATTCTTAATAAAATATAAAATGAGGAAATCTGAAAATCAAAGGAGAGATTAATAAATTGAAAGAAAAGCATTGAAATAATAAATAAGTAAATAAAAATAAGATCTAGTTTATGAAAAATTAGATAACCCTCTAGTTAGTTTGATTTTAAAAAGAAGAAAATCAAATTAACCTTTGTTTAATTTGATTTTGAAAAGAAAACCAGATTACCAGTATCAAAAATGAAAAATGTGAATTCACCACGGATGACACGAAAATTAAAACAATAATAAGGAGCCATTCTACCAATGTGTATGCCAATAAATTGGAAAATCTAAATGAAACATATGAGCATAAAAAAACCTAAATTGTGCAGAATAACAGAAGAGGAAATAAAATATTTAATATACCTTATTTGACAAAAAGAAATTGAATAAGCCATCAATTAACTGCCTAAGGAAAAAAAAAAATCTCAAAGGTCAAATTTATAAGGGAATTCTGCCAAACATTTAAACAACAATAATTTCCAATAATATCTAAACTATTTCAAAGAATAGGCAAAAAAATGAGTCCTATCAAATTATTTTTATGACATAAATATGGCATTGATACCTAAACCAAGAAGAACTAAAAAACGAAGAAAATTATACAACAATTTTGCTACTTAATATTGATGCCAACACCTTAAACAAAATATTAACAAAGAGAAAACAGCAATTTATTTATCATGAAGATACTACATTATGAACAGGTGGGACTTATAATAGGAATAGAGGATTGATTCCATATTAGGAAATCTATTACCTTAATTGACCATAGGAATAACAGAATTACCAGCAATCTCATGATTGTCTCAATTGATGCAGAAAAAGCTTTTGACAAAATACAGCACTGTTCCTTTTAAAAATACTAGAAATCATAACAATAAATCGAGTTTTCCTTGCAATGATAAGTAGTAAAAATCTAAAATGATAAGCATTATATGTAATGGGGACAAGCTAGAAGCCTTCCTAATAATATCAGTGATGAAACAAGAATGCCCATTATCGTTGCTATCATTCAATATTATATTAGCAATATCAGTTTTAGCAATGAGAAGAATAAAACCTGAAGGAATTAGAATAGGCAATGAGAAAACAAAACTATCATTCCTTGGAGATAATATGATGATATACTCAGAGCATCCTAGGGAATGGACTTAAAAAAAAAAAAAAACTACTCGAGAAAATTAACAGCTTTAGAAAAGTTACAGGATATAAAATGAAACCACATAAATCATCAACATTTCCATATATTACAAACAAAGCCCTACAGAAAGAAATAGAAAGAGAATTTCCATTTAAAATAACTGTAAACATTATAACGATTTGGGATTCTACCTGTCAATACAAGCTCAGGAACTATATGAACACAATTACAAAACAATTTTAACACAAGTAAAGTCAGATCTAAACAATTCAAAAATATCAATTGGTCATAGGTAGCCCAAGATAACACAATAAAAATGTCAAATCTACCCAAATTATTTTATTTAGTGCCATATCAATGAAAAATATTTTGTAGAGCCAGAAAAAAATAATAACTAAATTCAGTTGAAAGGGAAAAAAAAAGATAGAGAATATCAAAGCAATTATTTTTTTTTAAATGCAAAGGAAGGTGACCTAACCATAACAGATATAAAAATTATATTAAAAAACAGTAATCATCAAAACTATTTGGTACTGGATAAGAAATAGAATGGATGATTAGGGGAATATATTAGGTACACAAGATAGCAGTAAATTACTATAGTAATCTACATCAGTTGATAAATTCAAAGAAACCAGCTCTTGGGAAAAGAAATCGCTATTTTATAAAAACTGCTGGGAAAACTAGAAATTAATTTAATATGGCAGAAACTAGACAATGAGCAACATTTCCCAACCTATACCAAGTTAAGTTCAGAATGGGTACATGATTTATACAAAAGAGATGATAACATAAGCAAATTTGGAGAGCAAGGGATAGTTTGCCTTTCAGATTTATAGAGAAGAGAAAAATTTATAACCAAATAAGGGAGATCATAATGAAATGCAAAATGGATAATTATGATTACATTAAATTGAAAAAAAAAGTTTTGTCCAAACAAAACCAATGCCAAGATTAGAAAGAAAGCAGAAAGCTGAGAAACAATTTTTATGGCTAGTGTTTCTGATAAAGTACTCATTTTCAAAATATATTTAAAAATTGGGTCAAGTTTGTAAGAATATAAATAATTTCCCAACTGACAAATTTTCAAAGGATGTGAATAAGCAGTTTTCAAAAAAAGACATTAAAATTATCTATCATCAGTCTTTTAAAAATTCAGAATTATCAAGTCAAAGAAAAAAATGCTACAAGTGGCCACAAAGAAACAGCTCAAGTAGTGGGGAATGACAATAAGGATAACACCAGACTTGTCTGCTCCAAAATTAAAGGACCCTGGCTCATAAAACATTATATTCTCGAAGTCAAAAGAGTTATCCCTACAAAAGAACCCCTTACCTGACAAAAATTCAGCATACTATATCAAGGGAACAAATGGTCATTCAGCAAAATACAAGGATTTCAAGTTTCCCTAAGGAGGAGACCAGAATGAAACAAAAAGTGGACCTCTAATAATCAAGACCCAAAGGAAACACAAACAAGGAAAAAGGGAAAAGAAAACTTAAGGGATTCAATGGACTTAAAGTGTTTTTAGCCCTGCATGAGAATATGATGCTTTGAATTCTTAAAAATTTTATCACCAATAGCAAAACCAGAAGGAAACTGTCAACGCAAAATTCTGAACAAAATATTGTAAGGCAATTATAGCAATATATCACAAAGATTATACACTGTGGCTTGGTGGGATTTAGAGCATGATTGCTTGCGGGGTTGGTTGGTTCAATATTAAGAAAACTATCAATTTAATTGATCATATTAATAACAGAACCAAGGGAAACCATATGATTATCTCAACTGAAGCAGTTTTTTTTTGTTTTTGGTTCTTTTTTACAAAATACAACACTCATTCCTATTGAATACTTCTAGAGAGCATAGGAATGAAACTAAAGCCATCAACAAGTATTACCTGTAGTGGGGATAAGTTAGACACCTTCCTTATAGTATTAGAGGTGAAGCAAAGATGTCCATTGTCATCACTATTTTTCAATATGGTAGTAGAAATGTTAGATATATCAATAAGAGAAGAAAAAGCAATTGAAGGAATTAGAATAGGCAATGAGGCAACAAAACTATCACTCCTTGTAGATGATATAAGTGTACTTAGAGAACCCTAGACTATCAAATGAAAACAATGCTTGAAATAATTCACAACTTTAGTAAAGTTTCAGGATATGAGATAAACACACATAAATCTTTATATGACAGTAAAGTCCAGCACCAAGAGATAGAAAAGAGAAATTCCATTTAAAATGACTGAAAGCAATATAAAATACTTGGGTGTCTATCTGCCAAGACAAACTCAAGAACTACATGAACACAATTACAAAAAATATTCATACAAATAAAGTCAGATTTAAACAATTGGAAAAATATCTATTAGCCATGAGTAGCCTGAGCCAATAAAATGAAAATAGCAAATCTGCCTCAACTTATCTACCTATTTAATACCATATCAATCAAACTAACACAAATTATTTTATATAGTAAGAAAAAATAGTAACCAAATTCTTCTGGAAGAATACAAGTTCAAGAATATCAAGGGAATTAATGAAAAAAGAAGGCAAAGGAAAGAGATCTAGCAATACTTGATGTCAAACTATATTATAAAGCAGAAATCATCAAAACTCTGGTACTGGCTAAGAAATAGAGTGGTGGATCAGTGGAATAGATTATGTATACAAAGCATCATAGTGTTTAATAAAGCCAAGGACCCCAGTTTTTGGGATAAGAAATCATTATTTCAAAAACTGCTGGGAAAACTGGAAAACAAAGGACACTAATATAGACCAGCATCTTACACCATATACCACAATAAGGACAAAATAGGTACAAGATTTAGGCTTAAAGAGTGACAAAATAAGCAAATCAGAAAAAAAAGAAATAATAGTCTACCTGTCAGATGTATGGGGAAGAAAAGAATTTATGCCCAAACAAGAGGGACAGCATTATAAGATCAATAGTTTGATTATATAAAACTAAAAAGGTTTTGTATGAACAAAACCAATGCAACCAAGACTACAAGGAAAACAGAAAGCTGGGAAACCATCTTTATAGTAAGTGCCTCTGATAAAGACTTTATTTCTCAAATATTTAAAGAACTGAGTCTAATTTATAAGAATGTTATTCCCCAATTGATAGTCAAAGAATATGAATAAGGCAGTTTTTAAATGAAAAATCAAAGCTATCTATATTCACATGAAGAAATATTCTTAATCATGTTTGATGATAAAAATGCACATTAAAATAACAAATACCACCTCACACCCATCAGACTTGATAATATTACAAAAAAAAAAAAACGAAACAATAAATGTTGGAAAGGATAAGGGAAAATCAGGTAACTGATGTAAGATTGGTGAAGTAGTCAATTGATACAACCATTCTGGAGAGCAATTTGTAACTACACCCCTAAAAGACAACCAAGCTGTGCATACCCTTTGATCCAGCAATACCACTATTAGGTCTCTATCACAAAGAGATCCTAAAAAAAAAGGAAAAGGACCTACATGTGCAAAAAAAATAATAATAATTATAGCAACCCTGTTTTTAATGTCAAAACAATTGAAATTGAGGGGATTCCCTTCAGTTGGGGAATGGCTGAACAAGCTGTGACATATGAATATAACAGGATGCTACTGTGAAATAAGAAATGATGAATAGTCAAATTTCAGAAAATCCTGGAAAGCCTTGAACAAACTGATGCAAATTAACAAGAGTAGAACTGATAGAGTCCAGACTCTGGGAACCTCCTTGAACTTCCCTTCAATCTTCCCACTTAATCTAGCCTTTCATACTCAAATCTGTTACCCTTAGCCTAGCCTGGCCCGCCATTGTCTGTACCTCTGGATTGCCCCACCTGCTTCCCACCCAAGCCCTCCATTTTCTGATATCTCCCAATTATCTCCAGCTGTTTTCCACCCTTGATTACATTACTAGTCACCCCAATCACATCAAGATCCTCCTCAGACCCACATCCCAGACTACTAGACAACCTCTAGATCTTTCCCATGGACTTTCTGTATATAAATTCCCTCTCACCTTCATGAAGCCACTCAGATCCAATCCAGCTCTGACTCTGTCTAGCTGAGATTCTATCTGGCCTGCTTGTCAATACAAACTCCTTAAATGCTTAGGCTCCTTAAGAGTCAATCCAACATGGTGAACCTTTAATAAATTTTGTTTTATTTTGACTGAAAGGTTTGAGTTGAATTCATTTGGCAGGACCCAGCATGTTGATATTTTGGGGTCCCAAGCACTCCAAACCTCATATGGTTCCCAGACCTCAACAGAACCAGAAAAACATTGTACACGCATCAGCAAAATTATGTGAGAATCAATTATGAAAGATTCAACTTTTCTCAGCCACACAATCATACAAGACAAGTGCAAAGGACTCATGAAGAAAGTGTCATCCATATGTAAAGAATTGATGGATTCATTATAGACTGAAGCACATATTTTTTGCTTATATTTTTTCACTTGCTTTATTCTTTTTCTCTCTTTTTTTGGATCTGTTTCTTCTTTTACAACTCTGACTAACGTGGAAGCATTTTTACATGATATAAACTACATGAATAAACCATATCACACTGCCTATCATTTTCAGAAGAGGGGAGGTATGAGGAGGGAGGGGGAAACATTTGGAACTCAAAATCTTGTAAAAATGAATGCTAAAGTAACTTGGGAAAGAATAAAATTACTATAAAAAAGAAAGACAAGTAAGAATACTTGTATAAAGTTGAGCCTAGATTTCTGGAGTCGGACTTCCTATCCTTTCCCAGACAATTTCTACCTATGTGGCTGTGTTAAATCACTCAATCAATATCATTCTCTGTTACTTCGTCTGTAAAAATGATAAAAGCAGTAATAGTACCTACCTCATAGCTGTTTTTTTTGTGAGAATCAAATGAAATAACATATAAATCATTTCTGTATTTTAGTGTTTTATATGTGCTACTTCATATTAGTTATTCTTTTGACTGGATGTGATAGGATGGTAGAATGTATTCTGGTTCATTTGACTTAGAAACAATGGCATTTAATTCATTCTGACTAAAATTCTGTGAAACTGCAGTACAATAAAAATAGTAGTAGTTCTCACTGATCTATTTTCATAAAAATAATGTCTCTTACCAGTGAGAGGCTGTAAATCTGTCCATGGGACTATTACTTTTCTTCATACCTATCCTTTTGTTTGGACATCCCTTCAGTCCTTTCTAGTTCTTAATTAACCCCATGCAATATGTTTATAAAGAACATTTTAATTTGTTTTCCCATAGGTTTTCATCCATATGTAGAAATCTATCTTTGAATTTTATAGAAATTCAGGACTCATTTCATTAGAATGAGTAAGGATGAGTAAAATATGTTTTGGAATATTAGTCAGCAAGTCAATGACTGTATTTATTAGTAACAATTAGCCTAGAGGAGAAGAGATGTTTTCCCTGTGTTCTTGATCAAGTACTCTCAACTACTTTTTTAATCATCTGCATTTGAGTTTTGATTTAAACAACTGAGTATTAGTATTCAATACTTGGACCAGTTTCTTGTAGCTCTTTCCACTTGTGGAAATAGATATTATGTGGTAACCAACAGTGTTGCACACTTAACCACTGAGTGTTGTCAATTTAGGAAGGAATGACAACAAACCTTTGTGTTCCTTTGTCAGTTGCTATTTCCTATATACATTGAATCCTCAGATATGTGTTATAAAATGCAGCAAGTATAAATTAATGTTATTGGCTAAAGAGAACTAAACAAAAATTGTCCCTATTTCATTTTATACCATCCCCAATAAAAGCAGAAATAGCAGAGGATTGTGGGAAGATAGTGGAATAGGTAAGAAAATATGAATCTCTCAAGATTTCCCCCCACAAATGAAATGAAATAGTGCCTCAGGGCATATAATGATGAGTAAAAATAAATAAGAGGCAGAACAGATGTTCTTCTGGGATAATTGGAGAAAATATGAAAAAAGTCCCAAGATGAGATTCAGGCCCTGTAAAGAGTAAATACCTACAGGCTAGGTTGTAGGTACCCTTAAACAAAAAGACTGCCTTGGCTGCAACTGTAAGAACTTTTACACACAGAACACTGAGGGGTATTGGTGCTGAGCCAGTGAAGATCAAGGGAACCTCTGATGTCAAGGACTACCAGATCCAGCTGTGCTGTAGAGACTTGATGAGGTAAGAAGGAACCAGCACATGCCTAGTGAGGGCTGCAGCAGTGGGGCAGAGATCCCAGTGGCTGTGGGCACTTACAGGAGGCTGTTAATCTTGGTTCCAGTTCCAAGTCAGAGGGAAGAATTAAAGGAAAATCTATGGCCAGAGGCACCATCCTCTATACTCCAAGGACTACAAGTGGTTATAAAAATAAGCTGCTACAAATCTAAAAACAATGCACAGGCAAAGGAAAAATAATTCAACCATAGTGTTACTATGGAAATAGAGAAGACTGGGGTTCATCTTCAGAGAAGAACACTGAAGTAAAGAAACTCTCTTCTACCCTAAAGAGTAACATCAAATGATCATCTACTCAAAAAGAAGTCATAGAAGAATTTTAAAAAGATTAAAAATCAGTGAGAGAGATTAAGGAAAAACTTTAAAAAGTAAGAAGAATACAAGAAAAGCAAGACAATTATGAAAAGAAAGTCAACCAATAAGAAAAAGAGATGCAGAATCTTAAGGAAGAAAATGACTCCTTGAAAATCAGAATTGGGCAAAGAGAAGACAGCAAAATTATAAGAGATAAAGAAATAATTAAACAAAATATAAATAATGAAAAAAGAATATAGAACATCACACATGGAAAACAACTGATCTGGGGAACAGTTCAAAAAGAGAAGACATAAGAATAATCAGACTACATGAAAATTATGATGAAAAATTTGATACAAAAATACAACAAATAATTAAAGAAAAATTTCCTGAAGAATTAGAACAAGAGAGGAAAGCATAAATATAAAAACAATATCCACCAATTACTGCCTGAAAGAGATCCTATGAGGAAAACCCATAGGAATATCATAACCACATTCTGAAACCGCACAGCTCATTCATACAATATTACAAGCAACAAGAAAAAAAAATATATGGTGATGCCACAATTAGAATCACACAAGACCTAACAGGGTAGACCCTAAAGAATTCAGGTCTTGAAATACCATATATGAAAGAGCCAAAGAACTGGGGTCCCAGTCAAAAATATAAAATCCATCAAAGCTATTCAGAATCCTGAATACAAAAAAAAAAAAAATGGACAAGTAATGAATTGTGAGACTTTCAGGACTTTGTTTAAAAAAAACCAGAACTAAATAGATTTGACATTCTAGAATCAATAGAAATATATTTCAGTAATAAAAATAGGAGAAATACCTGGATCACTTTAGTTTTGAAGTGTCCATATGCTAGAGAGCACAGAGCACTGAGAGTTAGAGAACTGAAGTTTAAATTCTGTTTCTTAGAACTAAATTTTCTTGGATAAATCATTCATGTCTTCAATTTTCATTATACTTTCCCTGTAAAATGAGAGAAGACAAATTATTCAGTTAACAATACATTAAATGATTATCATATGCCTACTGATACCCTAAATTTTGAGAATCTGAAGAACTGTGGAAAATGATCCCTCAGTTCCAGAATTTCACATTATAATTGGGGAGACAAACTATGTAGATACAAGATATGTACAGATTTGATGGGAAATAATCCGAGAGGAAAACAAGTTAAGAATTTGGGTGAACCAAAGAAGGGTTCTTGGTGAAGGTAATATTTGAACTGAGTCTTAAAAGAAAAAGAGAAAGAGAAAGTTAAAGACAGAGCACATAGATGGAAGTAAAGTTAAAGAAATGTAGAAAAGTTGGAAAAAGCCAGGTTTTGAAAGACTTTAAATGCTAAACAGATAATTTAAAATTTGACCCGGAAGGTAGTAGGACAGCCCTTGACACTGCTGATTAAAGGCATGCAGGACAGGTAGCATCATCAGACCTGTATTGTAGACAAATCAGAGAGATGAGAGGATGAATTATTGAAATAGGAAATGATATGAGGAAGACAGATAAAGCAGAAGACTATAGCAATAGTATACTTGTGAGGTGAAAAAGGCTTGTACCAGAGGGTAGGCTCTATGAGTGGAGAGAAGGGTATATCACCTATCTATCTATCTATCTATCTATCTATCTATCTATCTATCTATCTATCTATCTATCTATCTCTGTCTATCTTATCTAGATAGATCTGCCTTGTCTTATCTATCTATCCATCTGCCTTATCTGTCTGGATAAGATAGATAGATAGATAGAGAGAGAGAGAGAGAGAGAGAGAGAGAGAGAGAGAGAGAGAATGGTGTAAGAGTAGAAATGATAAGACTCGACCAAAGATTGGATTTGTGAGATGAGTACAAATGATACAATGACAATAACATAGTTCTAAGTCCTCACTGACAGGCTAGTGGTGTCCTTGGCAATAGTACAAAATTTGGGAACACAGAGAGATAGGAGGAATTTTTGTTTTAGAAATATAGATTATGAGGAGTACCTGGTGCATTAAGTTACAGATGTCAAAATATACATTTTTGGGGGCATTGAAAGAATGAATTTCAGGAATGAATTTAAGTATGATTATATGGATGTGAGAATGATTTACATATGAGATTTTTATGTCCTAGCACAACCTCATTTTTTGTTAAGATATCAAATTGAAAAATGGTTGTAATATTTTCTATTCCAATTTAATAATCAGCAGAGATATAGCAAGACTATCTTTTGGAATATTCTATTTGAGTCCCTATTTTTTTCTTTCCTCTTTTAATGAATTTTTCTAGTTCTGAATTTCATCCATTGATGTCTCAAATCATTATATTTTTCTTCTCTACACTCAAGTAATTCAATACACTTTCCAATTAAGTATTTAGATGGTATGTCATTTGTTGCTGTTACTTTTGTTGTATGTAATTAATATTATTTCATTGTTGATGATGGTTTTAAGAATAGTATTTTTTTAATGTCTTTTAAGATCGTCCCCAATTCAAATGTAGTCTCATTCACTTACTAGCTGTGTGACTTGGGCAAGTCATTTAGTGATGTATAACTTAGCTTTTTCATTCATAAAGTGAACTGGTGAAGGAAATGGCAAACCACTCCAATATCTTGGCCAGGAAAACACCAGTTGGGGTCACAAAGAGTTGGAAAAGATGGAAAAATGACTAAATAACAAAACAAAAACTTCATGCTGTTTGTCTGAGATCACTGTGGTTAATTATGCTTTTTTTAATACTTAAGATTTATTTAGAATTTCAGGGCTTAAAATGTGATTTATTGGAATTAAATCATTTTATTTGATCCTTAGAACATTTATCTAAAGCAGGTGTTATCATTATTCTAAAGATAGAGAAACTGAAGCCGAGAGGATCTCTTAGTTCAGAGTCATCATCCTAGTAAGGATTTGAATCATAATTGAAACTCAAATCTTGCTAATGCCTAATATGTGTAAGAATGTGTGTAGGTGCATAAATGTGTGTGTGCATGTATTCATGCATGCATGTGTATGTGTATGTTTGTACATGCCAATATGCATAATTGTAGCTCTCTTGTGTGTGGTTATCATAAAACCAGTTCATGTGTTTCATTTTTCTCCATCCCTACTTTTATTTTCCTACTCTTTTTCTCATGCTTTTATTATAAGTAATATTAAGTTTTACCTTGTAGTTCTTCAATTCTTTCCTTGGATATCTCATTCTCTCCCTTACCTTGCTTAGCTTTAAAAACATTTAAAAAGAACAAAAATTGCTCAGATCCAATCCAGCTCAGACTCTGTCTAGCTGAGGTTCTATCTTGCCTGCTTGTGAATACAAGCGTTACAAATGTTTGGGCTCCTTAAGAGCCAACCCAATTTGGTGAATCTTTAATAAACTTTGTTTTCTTTGACTTTAAAAAAAAAGATAAAGAAAAAGAAAAGAACAAAAGCATTCCTAAACACTCTGCCTTAACTCCCTCTGTAACTTTAAAGACATTATAGTTCTGAATAAAATTTGTCTTTCTTCCCAATTAAGAGTTTTATCATGATGTAGCAGTTAGTATTTACTCAAATATTTTATCTTTCCAGCATTCCATTACTATTATCAATGGTCATACTATGTGCTATTAATTATTATACTATAATAATAATAATAGGTTATCTTTTACATGATGCCTATATGCCAGAAATTATTCTAAGCTCTTTACAAATATTTCATTTGATCATTGCAACTCACAACTCCTCACAATATTAGTACATGCTATTATGCCCAAGTTACAGTTGAGAAAACCAAAGCAACTGTTAAGTGTCTTGTTTAGGATCACACAAGTAGTATCTGAAGTCAGATTTTACCTTGGGTAGCCTCAGAGTAACTATTTTTCTATTTCAAATTTCTATTTCATTCTTTGTTTTTAATCAAGAATTATTGATGTTTTCCCATTGCATTTAATGTCTATTGCATTTCAGACTTTTGTAGAAGTGTATAGAGTTTTTCAGGTTGGGTTACTTTTTTTTTCATCTAAACTTTTAACTTTTAGATTTTGAAATATATTAAAATTTTCTTTCACATAGAGTTGGGGGTGGGATTACAAAAAGGTGTAATTCTTATGATAATTCCTTAATTGAGCTCCTTCCTTTTTTCCCCTTTCCCTTCCCTCCTTCTTTCTTTCCTTTTTTCCTTTCCTTCTTTCTTTCTGTCTCTTCCTTCCTTCCTTCCTTCCTTCCTTCCTTCCTTCCTTCCTTCCTTCCTTCCTTCCTTCCTTCCTTCCCTCCTTCCCTCCCTCCTTCCCTCCCTCCTTCCCTCCCTCCTTCCTTCCTTCCTTCCTTCCTTCCTTCCTTCCTTCCTTCCTTCCTTCCTTCCTTCCTTCCTTCCTTCCTTCCTTTCTTTCTTTCTTTGCTTCTCTGTAATGGAAGTTGTTTGTTGATAACATTTCTGGGCTTTTAAATTTGTTCTTTTTTTCCTTTTTCAGGGAGGGGATATCACACGCATATTGTGTCTCTTTTTGCTTTGTGATCTGGGAAGATTTTATTTATGCCTTATTCATATGGTGCCTAGAATTTATGCTGCTTCCTGCTTTACACTGACTGCAATGATTCTTTAGTCTTGACTTTTATTTTTTATTGTTTCCAATTCAGTTGCCCTCAGCAGAAGCTATTTTACATTTTCTTCCATTTACAATGTTTTGTTCTAATATCCCTTTTTGTCTAACTAAGTTATTACAGTTTTTCACCAATCTAATTTTCAGGAATTCCAATACTCTATTCACTATACAATCCTGCCTAAGAATTTGTTATATGGAAGACACAACTCAGCAATAACTGCAAAAAGTTTTTGAGTCTTCATTACATATTATTTATATACAATAATTACACAGAGTACAAGTACTATATCAAGCATTATAAGAGTTTCAAATGGAGAAAAATTGTCTGTCAATGACTTTGTGGTTCATTTAGGTCTTCCTAGAAGAGTTGACTAACATTTTTCAAAAGAATCACAGAAAGACCAGCTATAAAAATTGCATGTGTATATTTATAATAAAGTTTTTCCCCCCTCTTACATTTGATCTCTTTAAGATATAGCCAAAGTATCGATATTGCTGTTTCAAAGCATTTGCCATATTTAACCCAGCAATGCTATCACCACATTGAAGAGATCATGTTATGTATTGTTGAATCTGTGTCATCATTTTCAAGGCTTATCTTATTAAAAGGTTATATGAAATGTTTCTTTCCTGAATGAACTATGGAATGTGACAGTATCCCGAGATGGAGGTTACTAATCCACCATCAGTTTCTCTACCTCACCTGAATTTTGCCACAGATTGATTAATTGAACTAAGGACATGTTCTGAAGTCCCTGAATGTTCTGATCATTAGTCATTACATGGGGAGCAAGCATATGGCTTCCCTGGAGGAGTAGACTCTTCTCTACCACTGATATGTGCCACAAGTATACCATTATACCAGATCTTTACTTTATATGAAAAGCAAAATTAACAAGATAATGTAAGTGCCCTTTGTCCCCAATCTCTCTAAACATATAGGCACAGAGGCATAAAGGTGCATATTCATAAAGACACACACATAAGTATACATATACACGTGTGTATACACACACATGCACCCAGAGAAAATATAAAAGCAGTAAAATCAAAGAATATTGGAATTGTAGAATTTGAGAATTAAAAGGACCTTAAGCAATCCTCTAGTCCAAATTTATACAAGAAAGGAATTTCCACTATACCATACTTTATAAGTTGCCATCTAGTCTGCTATAAGGACCCCAAGGAGAGAGAAACAATTTCCTCTTGAAACAACCAATTCTGGCTTAAAATATTCTAGATCTTAAGAAGTTTATTTGTTTTCCTGGAGCATGAAACTACACTTTCCTCTTTCCAACTTCAGTCCATTTCTCCTAACTGTCCTGTGGTGCTAAGCAGAAAAAGCCAAATCCCTCCTCCATCTTAACATTCTTTGAAATACATGAAAAAAACTGTCCTCATTCCTCTCTTGCAATTATGTATCTTCTTTAAGCTAAATATTCCTATTCCTTTCACTTCTTCTACTGATCATTGATGATGTGCTCCCTCATCATCCTGATTATCCTACGAACATTTCAAGTTGAATCAATCTGCTATTAAAACAACTTTTCAACACTTAAAGACAGCTATCATGTCCTCTTCTACCTTTTCTTTTTTAGGTTAAACATAGGCAACTTTTTAGCCAGTACTAACATGGTATAGCATGTGTTCAAAGTATGTCACCATATTAGTTTTCCTCCTCTGCATACTTGTCAGCTTGACAATATCCTTCTTCAGTTGTGTGATCCAGAAGTGAATATGATATTGAAGATAGGGGTCTCATATTGGTAATATTTCTTTATTCCTAGAAACTATGGTTCTCTTAGTGATACCTATTTCATTATCTTTTGCAAGTGCCATGACAGAATGATATCGCCTATAGAGTTTACAGTCCACTATAATTCCAGACTTTGGGGAACCGCTAACCCATATTTACCCTGTGTTAAACTCATGAAATGACTATTTTGTACCCAATTTTTTTTAAAGTTCTGCCTAATGAATTTAATTTTAGATATGGCCCACAGATCTAGCTTTTCAAGAACTGTTTTGCACCTGACTCCATCATTTAGCACATTTTACCCCTCGAAGTATTGTATAATCTGCAAATGTGATGATCAAGTCCTCTATACCTTTATCAGAGTAATAGCTGACAATATTTTACAACACATGACCAAGTTCAGATTCCCATGGCAACCTACTGAGTACTTCCTATCACACTGTCTCTGAAGCATCAACAACTCTTCTATTTGGTTAGCTGTCAACTTCTGAATGTATTTCATTAGATTCTTGCTTAATCCAATGTTCTGACTTCCCTATGAATGTATCAACAAATTTATAGTTAATTATATCCATAACATTCCCTTCATATGTAGCAAACCAGAAAAAAAATTATTCCATTTAATACAAGTAGAGAGACACCTTTCAGTAAATATCAATCAGACACCAACCTACTGGAAATATTAAATATATGTTATTCAAAATTCAAAGAGAGACCTGTGGTTTCACCAGTGAAGGAAATCCTTTCCAACAGTGTTCAGAAAGCCACTTGTAACATGCAAAGTTAAAGAGTTGTCAGAATTAAGAATTTAACTGATTTGCTCAGAATAATACAGCTAGTATGTAGCAGAGTCAAAAATTTAATCCTCTTCTTCCTAGTTCATTCTTTTTCCCTTGCTGCCTCTGATTTTGATAATAATTCTCCTTTGATTCTAAAGTGATAATAGTAGTAATGTTGCACATATATGTAGTAGCAGTAATATAACAAGTAATAAAAATATAAAAAGGGGATGGTGCTCCTTCTTCTGGTAACCAAAGAGCACAAAACACATGAAAAAAAATAGGAAATTCCAGTAGCATACCCCCTATATATGCATTGGTGCACATTGTCCTGAAGTTCACTACATGAATCCCATATGAGAAATAGAGTTACCTTCATAGGTAGTAAATAAATGAGAGAACAGTACTAGGGTCCCAAACTGAAAAAAAAATGACCAAATAGTATCTGAATTGAAGGCAAACCATTCAATACTACAGTAATACAAATCTAAGCTCCAACCACAGATGTCAAGATCAATTCTTTGAGGACTTGCAGCATCTTCTAAAAAAAAAAAAAAAGATGCCACATTCATAACAGGGTATTGAAATGCTAAGATTGGAAGTCCAAAGATAATTAGATTTACATCAACTTTGTTCTTGAAGTTCAAAATGAAGTAGTGCAGAGACCAATAGAATTTTGCCAAGATAACTAGCTGCTCATAACAAACACTCTTTTTCAACCAGCCCAAGGGTGATTTTACATAAGGACATAACCAGATGGTCAATATAGAAATCATATTGATTATATATTTTGCAGTGAAAAGTGCAGAAGCTCTATACAGTCAGTTAAAAATAAGACCTCAAGTTAACTGTGGCTCAAATCATGACTTTCTTATCGGAAAATTGAGATACATTGAAGAAAGTAGGGAAAACTCTCAGAAGAGGTAGGTATGACCTGAAAAGAAAAGGGAAGATCCCTTATAAGTAAGAATTGTAAATGAAGAGATTAATGGATTAGATCTGGTAGAGAGGGTGCCTGAAAAACTATGAGCAGAAGTTTTTCAATAATATTGTACAGAAGATAGTAATAAAAATATTGCAAAAAAAATAAGAGCAAGAAAATAAAATGCTTCTTAAGAGGCTTTACAAATAGCTGAGGAAAGAAGAAAAGTGAGAGGTAAAGGAGAAAGAGAAAATGTTTCCATATGAATATAGAATTCTAGACAATAACAAAGATAGATAAGAAGGTTTTCTTAAATGAGCTATGAAAAGAATTACAAAACAATAGAACGGAAAAGATAAGAGAGTTCTTCAAGAAAACTAGATACCAAGGGAATACTTCATGCAAAAAATAATGACAGGGACACAAGAATACAAGAAAACAACTATACAAGAAGGATCTTAACATCACTAATAATTACAACGGATGTAGTTGCTGATCTTGAACCAATCATTGCGTAGAATGAAGTCAAGTGGGCCATAACACTAACACTAAGGCTAATGGAGAGTATGGAATTCTAGCCAAGCTATTCAAAACCCAGAAGATGCTCATGCTAAGGTGCAATACTCAATACACCAGCAAATTTATACAATTTGACATTTGCTTCAGGATTAGAAAAGATCAGTTTGTGTATCAGTTCCAAAGAAGGGCAGTGTCAAAGAATATTCCAATTACTGAATAACTTTGGTCATTTCATATACCAGTAAGGTCATGCTTAAGAACTTCAAGCCAGGCTTCAGTAAAGTCAGAACCAAGAATTATCAGAAAAGCAGGCTGGTTTTGAAAGAGGCAGAAGAACAAATTGTCAACATTCATTGTGTTGTGAATACAGCAAGAGAGTTCCAAGAAACAACAAACTACTTCTGTTTCATTGACTACACAAAAACCTATGACTGCGTGGATCCCATGAAAATGTAGCAAATCTTCAAAGAGAATGGAATACCAGAATATCTTATTTGTCTCCTGAAGAACTTGTAAACAGATCATGAAGCAGCAATTAGGACTGAATATGCAACAATTGGTTGGTGTAAGATTGGAAAAGGAGTACAAGGCAATATATTATCACCTCATTTATCATATGCAGGGTATATCATGCAAAATGACAGGCTGAATGAATCAGAAGTTGAGATTAAGACTGCTTGGAGAAATATACATGGTCTCAGTCAGACAATACCACTCTAATTTTGATGAAGGTGAAAGAAGAGAGTGTATAAACTAGCTTAAATATCAACATAAAGCAAAACAAACAATAGAAAAAAAACCTAAGACTTTGCTAATTGGTCCCAAAACTTCCTGGCAAAGAGAGGGAGAATAATGATGGAAGCAGGATCTAATTTTAAATTCTTGGACCCAAAGATCACTGTAGACTGTGCCTATAGCCATGAAATTAAAAGACGTTTGCTCTTCGAAAGGAAAGCTATGGCAAAGCTGGATAGCATACTAAAAAGCGGAGATATTCCCTTGCAAACAAAGCTCTGTATAGTCAAAACTTTGTTTTTTCCTGTAGCAATCAAAACTTTTTTTTTTTCCTTTTGCAATGTCTGGCTGTGAGAGTTTGACAATAAGGAAGGCTGAGTGCCATAGAATTGACACTTTTGAATTGTGGTACTGGAAAGACTTTTGAGGGTCCCTTAGACAACAAGGAGATTAAAGGGCGGAGCCAAGATGGAGGAGTGAGAGCAGCTACTCACCTGAGCTCTGAGACAAATTTCTCCAGGTACCTCTGAAAGGAGAATCTGACCAAATTTTGGAGGTGCGGAATCGAGTGGGAGACAGACGGTGACAGATTCGGAGCTCAGGTGGGGCTGGAAGGTCCACGGGAAGGATCTGATCCGCGGGGGTGAGCCCACAGCGCACAGCGCAGCGTGGCCAGCGCAGCACGGCCAGTGCAGCGGAGCAGAGGAGATCCGAGAAACCTGAGTGGCAGGTGGAACCAGAGGAGCGGCACCCGGGGCGGGAGACAAGCCCAACCGAGTCAGTGAGAGCCTCGGAGTGCCCGATATCAGCGCAGCAGCTCCTGGGACCTTCAGCCCAAAGATCAAACTCCGGTGAGTCACTTACTTGAACTTCCGGGAGCCAGGATGGCGGTGTAATCAGCTAATGCTCGCTCCTTCCCCCTTGATGACCGTGAAAGAACCATAAAATATCTCCCCAGAAAAATCCCAGATCAGTAGAATTAGAAGAAGGAGACCAATAGTCTCATAACACCTGAGACGAGGAAAATAGCTAAGGGGAGATTCCTCATACGGTGGCAGAGGCAAACCGGAAGGACAGAGGACCCAGGGCAGGGAAAATTCGCACTAGGACCCAGGCAAGCCTCAGCACCAGGAGAGGAGCCCCAGGAGGGTTGGGAACACGCATTAGCATCTAGGCGTGCCTCAGCTGTCCAGGGGAATCAGAAAGACAATAGGGCAGCTGGGATTACCAGCCCCTGAGCTGACTTTGCCTCAATTCATCTGAGATCTCCTGGGACCAGACCACACCCCCACACTTAACAAGCTAAACCCAGGGCTGATCAGGGAAACACCAAACAAATACCTGCTTTTAGCTTTTTCACACATCAGCTCACCAAAAAGTTCTCCAGCTTCTGACTGAGAGAACCAGAAGCCACAACACTCAATCAAAATCATGAATAGGAAAAAGAAGAGGGCCGAAAGAACCATAGAATCTTTCTATGGGGATAAGGACCAAAACACAAGCCCCAAAGAGGTCACAGCTGAGACTGTACTTCCATCTGAAACTTCAGAAGGGACTATGAACTACTCGCAAGTACAAGCAGCTCTCCTGGAACAGCTGAAGAAGGAAATAGAAGATAAACTGGCCAATGATTTTAAAATTATTAAGAAAGAATTCACTGATGAGAACATCTCCCTGAAAAGGAAAATTGAACAAATGGAAAAAGAAGTTCAAAAATTAACTGGAGAAAATAAATTCCTGAAAGGCCAAATGGAAAAGGAAGTACAAAAATTAGCTGGAGAAAATAAATTCCTGAAAGGCCAAATGGAAAAGGAAGTACAAAAATTAACTGGAGAAAATAGCTTATTAAAAGGAAAAATTGGGCAGATGGAAAAAGAGATACAAAAGTTAACAGAAGAAAACAATGTGATGAAGATTAGAATTGGGCAAGTAGAAACTAACGACTCAATGAGACAGCAAGAATCAGTCAAACAAGGAGATTAAATCAGAGAATACTTAAAGAAATGAATTCAGATTATTCACTGGGAGGTCAAATACTAAACCTAAAGCTTAAATACTTCCAGCACATAATGAGAAGACAGGACTCATTGGAAAATATCTTGATATTGAGAAGTACTGAAGATAAAAAGAAAAGTGAACCACAGAGGATGAGATGGAAAGTATAACAGAATCAGTGAACATGAACTTGGACAGACCGAGAGTGAGTGGAGGATAATAGGGCCTGCTGTGATATGGTCAGTTGTGGCACAAAGAGACAGATACAACTGAACAGCAAAGGTAGTTTTGGCTGCTAGAGTGGGTAAACAACGAGTGCCTATGAAATAGATTGAAGATATGTATTGCTTTTCTCCACTTTTTTTGCGAATAGCAGAGTATAACAAAGTTGAAACAAACCTTAACATTTATATTTAAGGGATTCACATTCATTACTGACATCCTCATCTTCAACTTACAAATAAAATATGGAAAACAATAACAAGACTTTGTAAGAAAGAACCGCACATTCAAAACAATATTTGCTTAGATAACAAGTAAAATTTAACATTTTTAAAACATTAAGAGAGAAATAGTAAGAATATTAGGTAAATAAAAATCTTCACTTAACAAACACTTTGAATTCTACCTAATAACTACATTGACTAATAACTACATTCAAATTACATTGAAGAGGAAAAAGACATATTCAAATAGAAATTTGTGAAGCTCTAAATGGCTTAGAATCGATAGTAAATTATAAAAAAAAGAATAACTGAGAAAAGCATGTATATAATCAACATGAATGAATATATTTCCCACAATATGTGAGAGAAAATGTAAAACTATTGCACATTATAGTACATGGAGGTGATATTCTTCTATAATACTGAAAGGAAAAAACAAGTTGAGCTATTGAGGAATATTCTTCAATGTGTGTGTCAAGCAACTTCAGGGAGCTTCTGAATATTGATGTTTGTTCATCTTTCGTTTCCGAAGAAGACCATGCCATCAGAGAAATAATGACATGTCTTGTACTTGACTTTGTTTTGAGTGAGAGGCGGCTGTGCAGGTCACCAGCCTCATTTCTCCTCCAGAGCCATCTGAATCCAGTGGCCATATATTTATCAGAATGACTGGAGATGACCCAGGATAAGGCAATTGGGGTTAAGTGACTTGCTCAAGGTCACACAGCTAGTGAATGTCAAATGTCTGAGGTGACATTTGAACTCAGGTCCTCCTGACTCCTGCACTGGTGCTCTATTCACTGCACCACCTAGCTTCCCTCTGAATATTGATAGACAACTATTGGAGGAATGCATCATTAGAAAGCTGGAAAATGCATTTAGTAAACCTGAACACTGTATCTCCTAAAAGAAAAAAAAAAAGAAAAATGAGGTTTTCAGAATGAAATCCAGAAAACAAAAGTATATTAGAAATTCAGATTCCTTTAATGAGAGACTGAATGCAAACCCACATGCACAAAAATATTTATAGCAGATCTTTTTGTGGTGGCAAAGAACTGGAAATTGATGAGATGTTCATCAGTTGGGGAATGGTTGAACTAGTTGTGGTATATGAAGGTCATGGGATACTATTGTGTTGTAGGAAATAATGAGCAAGCATTCTTCAGAAAAACCTTGCAAGATTTATATGCATTGAGGCTGCATGAAATGAGCAGAAGTCAGACAACATTATACAAAGTAAAAACTACTTTGTGTGATGACTGACTTTGATAGACTTAGTTCTTCTCAGTAATACAAGGATCTAAAACAACTCCAAAAGACTCATTATGGAAAGTGCTATCCACATCCATAGAAAGAGTTTTGGAGTCTGAATGCAGATGGAAACATACTATTCATTCTCCTTCTATTTTGCTCTGTTTTATTTCTTCTTTCTTTTAGTTCCACCCATTAGTTCTAATTCTTCTTTATATCATAAATAAGGTGAAAATATGTTTAATATGAATGCATAAGGGGGGGCAGAGCCAAGATGGTGGACTAGAAAGACATACTTATGCAGGGTTCCCCCCACAGCCCATAAAATACCTGTAGAGAGGGATATCTCAACAAATTTTGGAGCAGCAGAAGTGAAGAAAAACAAAGTGGAGGAGATTTCCAGCCCACGGAGACCTGAAAGGCCCATGGAAATGTTGGTTGTGCCTGACGTGGGAGCCAAGCGCAGAGCCCAGCCCAGCCTTGGCGGAGTCGTGTGGCTTGATGAGACGAGACTCTGGGAGGACAACACTTCTGGGGTAGAATCTGCAGTCCCAGTAGCTGGACCTCAGCTCCCTCAGCCCACGGGCACCAAAGGTCAGTGACAGAGGTTTTATCAGGGGGTCAGGAAGGCAGAAGGGCCTTCCCATAGCTCCCAAAGCAGGCAGCCCATAGGGAAGCTCCATTGTTGGAGAGTAAAAACCCCTGGGGGCATTGAAGAGCTGAATTTTACCTCAGCCCTGGTTGGAGACCCTGGCTGAGCTGGTCTTTGTCTCAAACTGAATGGTGGCCCTGCCCATCCAGCTTATCTGAAAATCAGCCCCCAGTGCTGATTTTGCGGAGCTGGAGGCCAAGTGGCTGTGGAGAGGTATCTGCTAAGATTCTGGGCACAAAAAGCCCTCCCTGAGTCCAGACCAGTACACGCTTGATTGTTCCACCTTGGAGGAATTGAGATCTCACAGATTCCCAGAGTTAACCCTACTCTTGACTAAGGACTCAAAAGTCAAGTAACTGGTTGGGAAAATGCTCAAGAAAGGGAAAAAAAATAAGACCATAGAAGGTTACTTTCTTGGTGAACAGATATTTCCTCCTTTCCTGTCCTTTTGGGTGAGGAATAACAATGTTTACCATCAGGGAAAGACATAGCAGTCAAGGCTTCTGTATCCCAAACATACAAAATAAATATTCAATGGGCTCAGGCCATGGAAGAGCTCAAAAAGAATTTTGAAAATCAAGTTAGAGAGGTAGAGGAAAAACTGGGAAGAAAAATGAGAGAGATGGAAGAAAAGCATGAAAAGCAAGTCAACACCTTGCTAAAGGAGACTCAAAAAAATGCTGAAGAAAATAGAACCTTGAAAAATAGGCTAACTCAATTGGCAAAAGAGGTTCAAAAAGCCAATGAGGAGAAGAATGCTTTCAAAATCAGAATTAGTCAAATGGAAAAGGAGGTCCAAAAACTCACTGAAGAAAATAGTTTTTTAAAAATGAGAATAGAACAGATGGAGGCTAATGATTTTATGAGAAACCAAGAAATCACAAAACAAAACCAAAAGAATGAAAAAAATGGAAGATAATGTGAAATAACTCATTAGAAAAACAACTGGCCTGGAAAATAGATCCAGAAGAGACAATTTAAAATTTATGAGACTACCTGAAAGCCATGATCAAAAAAAGAGCCTAGACGTCACCTTTCATGAAATTATCAAGGAAAACTGCCCTGATATTTTAGAACCAGAGGGCAAAGTAAATATTGAAAGAATCCACTGATCACCTCCTGAAAGAGTTCCAAAAAGAGAAACTGCTAGGAACATTGTGGCCAAATTCCAGAGTTCTCTGGTCAAGGAGAAAATATTGCAAGCAGCTAGAAAGAAACAATTCAAGTATTGTGGAAATACAGTCAGGATAACACAAGATCTAACAGCTTCTACATTAAGGGATCAAAGAGCATGGAATATGATATTCCAGAAGTCAAAGGAACTAGGACTAAAACCAAGAATCACCTACCCAGCAAAACTGAAGTATAATACTTCAAGGGAAAATCTGATCTTTCTATGAAATTGAGGACTTTCAAGCATTCTTGATGAAAAGATCAGAGCTAAAAAATGAATGCATAAGTACAGCATATATCAGATTGCATGCCATCTTGGGGAGGGAGAGGGGAGAAAGTGGGAAAAAATTTGAAACTCAAAATCATATGGAAGTGAATGTTGAAAATTAAAATAAATTAATTAATTTAATGACAAAAAAAAAAAAAAAAAAGAAAAGAAACTGAATGCAAATTGCCAGGCCAAAACAATGAGTCAAAGGAAATCAATGCTAATCAAAACTTTATTTCTGATGGTTGATGTTTTAAAGTAAAAAGTAAACGGATAAAATGGATAGATACATACATACATATATACATACATAGACAGACAGACCTGCAGGGAGAGATAGAAGGGGAAAGAGAGAGACAGAGACAGAAAGACAAAGACATAGAAAGACACCGAAAGAGGCATTAACCAGGTAGATCTTGCAATAGGTAGACTGACGGACCCAGAAGTTGTGTGGTCCTGGGCAAGTCATTTAACCTCTCTCTGTCTCAGTTTTCTATAGCATGGGGAAAATACTCTCACCTCCTATGCTTACTTTAAGGTCAAAAGTGATAATATTTGGAAAGTGCTTAGAACAGGGTTTTGTACATATTAGGGAAATTTTCTCATCAGATGGTCCAGCTTCACCTGGCTACTTCTTCCAAATTTGTTCCTCTTAATAAACATCTTCTTGATCTTAAATCTATTGTCATCTCTTTTACTTATCGAAGTTTGGCGTCGAAATTAGAGAGAAAATTATACCAAACAATCTTATTAATCATATTTTGTATAAAGATACTTTGTATATAAGATGTGTATATATGTTCCATCTCCACAGTAACTTATGACATATGAAGAAGTACTGAGCTGTCTGACCTTGAAGAGGGCATCAGCCACTTATAAACTTGGAGGGTGGCTGTGTAGGAATGGAGAAGAAGCACTTGGATTATTGCTGCTCATTGGGAAGCAGGAATCAGCTGTGTTGCTGCATGGGTACACTCATTTTCTTCCTGTTCAGTGTCAGTAATGACTGAAAACATAGTGAAATGATAAAACTCTTCTTCCTCTTAGACAGAGACAGACCGACAATGGTTGGTTGATATGGGTCATGTGACATACAGAAGAGAATGCATGGTTACAACCCACCTGCCAAGTTACATGAAGTACACAATAGTAACTAGTGGAAGGTGCATTGAGTAAAGTATGAACAAAGTACTCTTTACATCTTTTCTTTCATTACAACTTCTACATATTTCACAGCATGCCTGCAAATTCTTTGTCAGGTCCTAAGCTTCCCCTGGGCTGTATGCTGTGTAGTCATGACCTTTGTCTGAACTTTTACACATGAGGAAACTGAGGCTGAAGGACCTTAAGTGACTCACACAAAGTAATACAAGTGTTAAGATTCTGAGGTGGGATGTGAACTGAAATCTTTAACTCTGGAGTATATCATCTTCACAATCAATCACAGGGACTTCTTTAATTTTAAGAAAATTAAAATCTAGAAATAGAAAATGGAGTGCCCAACTGTTACTGTTAGTTCTTATTTTTAAATACAATCATTTTATAATGCAAATGTATATGTTTCAAATTCTATTTTATCACAAATGAATTAACAAACGATTTCATATCTTTTTCTCAAATTAGTGGAACCAATAGAAAAGACTTATGAATTTCCAGGACTCAACATTGTGAAAAGATTTTATGATGCTCACTTATAGAGGTAGTATATTGACTGATAGTATCTTAAGTCTTGAGAAAATTCTAAAAGATTGGATAAATTTTATGAAAATAATATCTCATAAATATTGATATAATTATTTGATTTATTCATTTATCCTGTTGAAAATTTCCTCATCATAGTGCAGGCATGGTCCTGTGATCATCAAAATTATGCAGCAGTATTTACTTTCTTTCTATTTCTTTCAAGTTCTGAAGCCTTTGAGTAAGGGCTTAATTAAAAATAGTGTAGTTGTCACCCAATAACTAATCTAGTTGAACTCGAAAAATTTTCATGAGAGGATAAACTTTTAAAGCCACATCACCTCACAGAGACTCTTTCTAACATATAGAAGGATTGGAAATTGCATCAGTGAAAATAGTCCTCTGACACACAATACTTACTGTTTCCTTAGGAAAGTCATAGAGTCTTAGTAGCCTCATTTACTAGATAATTGGGAATTGTTCAGTTAGATCAGCCCAGTGTCTCCTAATGGGTTCCTTGTTATGCATTATAATTAACATAATACATATTAGGTCAACAAGATTGATATTGAAAAATTTGGAAATAAAAAGACATATTGAATCAAGGAAGACAAATAATGGTTGTAAAGAAACAACAGGACTTCATCAAGTCTTCATGCCAAATTAAGCACATTCTTTTTCTTTTACAAGGTTAACTATACTAATAGGCAAGAGAAATACTAAAGACATACAACATCTAGACCAGAAAAATCTCTCATGTTATTTTTATGGATAAGACAGGGATATATAGGATAGATTATTGTATAGCTGGAGCATCCAGGTCAATCCATGTCTTAATTGCCTCACATTTTAATGGGAGCTATCCCTAACCCTCATCTCTGGTGTCTATTGAATAACTAAGTTCCATTCACATCATCTCAGCAAAAAAAAAAAAAAAATAGCTTCATATCTGAAGTCTTCTCTCATCTACTATCCCAGATGAAGTCCCTATTATTATTATTTGGATGAACTAATTCAATAAGTAATTGATGTCAAGATGTCCAAGAGTCTACCTTGAATATAGCTCATGAGATGGAATAAGAGGAGAAATAATAAAGAAACAGGAATTGACTCAAGAATATATATGGCACCTAGAAAAAAATGTACATATATATGTCTATGTATGTATACATATACATATGTACATGCACATGTACACTCACATATAAATATATATGCGTGTGTATATATATATAGTATATATAATATATATATAGTATATGTTTGAGGGAAGTCATTAGGATTTCTTCATTATTGTTACTGCTATTCCATCTGAACCCTCGACTGGAAGGATAAATGGAAAAAATAAAAACAGATAAAGGTAAAGTGATTGCTAAAATATGAAGAAAAGCTAAGGGTGGAAAACTGAAAATAATATTACAGCAATTTCAAGGATAATTTGAACAAGCTTAGAAACTTCATGATTCTCTCTATTTCTGGTGTGAAACTTTACTGTATCAGAAAATCTCATCTATAAAGAGAATTCTTTTCCCTCTTTGGAAGCCTATTCAGCAGTACACACACACATACAAACATGCAAACATACATACATACATACATATGTGTGTATGGCATTCTTGGAATTCTCGTCAAGCTACCCTCTAAATCCTATGTTGCCATTATAGGATTTTATATTACACTCTTCCCCAGGAAAAAAACCTGCTTTGAGAAATCTCCATGAAATGAAGTTTTAAAGCAATCTGAACATATAGAACATTGAGAAGAATATTCCTGCTCAGGTAAGTGTCTTAAATCATCTCATTCATTCAAATAGTGAATATTTTTAATTTTAGGAAGGTCATACTTTTTATACACCTACGTTGTAACCTTGTATGATTACATTTCAACACAAAACATGCAAAAAAAAGGATCTTGTGGGTCCTTTTTATTGTTCCAAAGGTGTAATCATAAGGTGTTAGCTCATTAAATGCATCTTTTAATATTTCTTTAATGCCAATAAATATGTTAACATACACAGACATAACTGTCTCCCACATTTCTATATATTAAATTTGTCAACCGTTGGTTTAATCTAAACTACAGATTCAAATTGAAAGCCTCTATTCTCCATATTTCCTTAACACAAATGAATAATTTTATACTTTTCCCATACAAATTATATTTTGATATCACTAGAGAAAGATTTTATTAGATGAAGAAGCTTTTTGATGTTTTCAGTAGTCCTGTATGACTGTGCAGTGATGAGTAGCTGATATACACAATAACCTTAACAATCAGTTCAGTCCTAAGGCAAATGAATTCAACTATTTTTCTTTAGTAAAGGACAATAGCCCTGATTTGACAGATACTGCTCAACCTCTAATTTGCCTTTCAGGTGTTAATGACAACCTTAAACCAACCAAGGAGCTCTCTGGTTTCCACTCCAAGAAAGGCCAAACTACTTGAAAAGGAAATCACAAATCAAATAAACAAGTGTATAAGTGAAAAGTTAGGACATTTGGACTGATGGTGGTCCATCTATGTACAGGAAAAAACCTTGGTGCAGTTACTCTTGCTGAAGAGATTGCTGGCAAAAAATAACTGAGTATCATTGCATTGTGAATTGGCAAGTATTATGCAGTGAAGTTTTGAATTTTGGCCAGGTAATGTCAGTAGTCCTTTCATTGTAAAGTATATTCATTCAAGAGGACTAAAGAATAGGTCATTTTGAGAATTTTTTGAAAAGGTTGGCACCACCTGTAATGATGTACTCTATCACCCCAAAGTTCATCTGTTGAGCCATGAAAGAGTATTGTGAAATTTTGTTGCTTTCAAGGAAAAAACTGTTCACTTCTTAGAGAAGGACTCAAAAAATTTCCCAGAGATACATAAAGAAATTTGGAATAATGACTTGAATTTTCATGTGACATCACAGGTCATTTAAATGAACTGAATTTATAACTTCAAGAGTAAAGACTTTTTTTCCCCAAATTATTGTTTCAATAAAGGCTTACAAAATGAAACTTAGGTTATTCAAAAGCCAACAGTCATAAGGAAAATTGTACCACTTTACTACGTGTATGAAACATATTCCATTGAATACGCATGCCAAGTTAGGAGAAAAATATTCAAGTGACATTGAACTTTTGATCCAGGATTTTGACATTTTTAAATTTCCATTTTAAATTTTTAAATTTTACATTTAATTGAAGATCTTTTCTCTGTGGATCCACAGGAACTCCCCACGTATTTACAGTTAGAGGTTACTGAACTTCAGTGCTCAATACTTTATCAAAATAAACACATGAAAAGCAGCCTTCAAGACCTTTACAAGTTTGGACAAGGAAAAGTTAAAAAAATCTGCAAGATGCTGCTTTACAGATTTTCAGCATAATCAAGAGTACCTACATATGTGAAGAGAATTTTCCATTATTAATGGAAATAATAAAGATAAGCAACAATCAACTCGAATGAACACTTGAAGATATTTTGAAAACATCAATTTCAAACAGGATTCCAGAGTACAATAAACTGATTGTTGTCAAGAAGTATAATACATCCCAATAACTTTATGTAAACAGTAAAAATCCCCCAAAATATATTAAAACTTTTACCACTTAGCAAAGTATTTTTAAACATTAATGTCATTTTTGATATAATAATAGATAAAAATTTTAAGTATTAAATATAATTAATTGATATTAATTGAAATTTCCCTTTTTAAAAACCTATTTTTTATTTTCAAAATAGTTTAATCACTAATTATACTTTTATTTGCAAAGTGAGTTGCTAAAAACCTAAATGCAGCCTGAAGAAGTTTTGCCTATTTTAATTCTGGCCCCTACCTATTACTGAATTGTGCAGGTCTGCACTAGATTTTTAGTATCATGATTAAAGACTGTTTGAAATCCCTCCTAACTCTGACAGTTTGTTATAAGATTCTTTACTAGTCTAATATTCTATATTGTATGATTCTAACATTCCTTCCTGATTTCACATTCTGATCTAGGGATCCTTTTCAGTCTAACTAGAAGGTCTCTTCTTTTTCTAATATTCTATAGTCTAATGTCCCTTCCATTTCTAATCGTTTATGTTTCTAGTGAATTGCATCCCAAGCTTTCTATGTTATAAGATTCCATCTGTTATCACTTTGATTTTTTACATAATATAAATTTAGAATTTAAGTCTTTCATTTCCTATTCACTACCTGCTTAAATATTAGAGCCCCAGGGGGGAAAGGGTGTTTGCAAAGTTCATTTTAATCACTGTTCTCAAGACTTCACAATTTTGATTAGATCTTAGGTCAAAAGCACATCTCCATTTATATGGAGACTTTCTTGCAAATCTCTGTCAATAAACACCTTTCCTTCACTTTTATTTGTATGCAGCTACAAGAATTTAGACATAAAAATAACTTCTCAAAAATTAAGTTGAGACAGGGCATCAGGGTATAAATGAAGACACATTGGAAGGAAATGGAAGCACAAAATTGATTCTTGAAGCTCAGCCTCTGAGTTCCTTTCATTAATTGCTCTGTCTACTCTTGTTTTTCATGGCACACACTGCTTAGAAAGCTCCTATAAGTTCATAACCTGAAAATAGAATTTCTAAAGGTGACCTTTTCAGTCATGATAATATCTCTTAAAAATAACCCTAGGACAAAATAATTGAAGAATGAGGAATTACAAGCATCTTTCCTCTTGTAAAAAGTATGCATATTTATCATTTACATATATTCTGTATCTTTCTCACCTTTCCTCTAGTATAGAAATAAAATGAAACCATCTAGCACTTTTCATCCAGTCAAAGCATAACTATGAAGTCTCCTAAGTCTTTTTTATATGAAAATTTTCTCCCTAAAAATTTTCAGAATCCGTGTCCCCTGAAACCATCTTCAAAATTTAATATAATGTTTAAGCATAATAGTTGTGCCTGTCAAAGTTTGAATGGCTTGATGAGTTTTAAATCCTAGGATTTCTGGAAGTGAAGAAGTGGGCATCTGCTGCCTGATGGGTAACTTTGCTATTGGAAGGGATGATCACCAGAGATCTGGATCATGTCCCCAATGTCCTACTGAGGGGAAGGCTTCTGTTATGGCTGTGTGCATGGTTCCTTTCACGGTAGTTAAATAGCATCAAATAGCACAAGAGACAGTTCCCAAATAATGAACTCTTAGAAGAGCCCTTCAGAGAATTGTATTTGGATATAATGGTGATCCTTTACTTATATTAATCAGTGAAGCAGTGATTCCTGCAATTCCTTCTGGTGTATTAAAAACATGAAAAGATTACGCTCAGTCACTGATTTGAGGAGCAAAGCCTTATTGAGTCTGCATCTATGCAAAATGAGGAAAGTAGAGTCAGATAATTATCCATTGGAAAAAAATCAATGCAGATAATCAATCTAGGTAATTTAGTTATATCTTTTTTTAACTTAAAATGAGTAGTGTATGTTTATATTATTTGAGTAATTATCATTACTCTATGAATCGCATGTTCTCTGTTGTCTCCACTAGACAGTGCGGAATCCATTGAGTGGTAAAAATAGTATTAATATCATAGCATTGTAAGATCATTCTCTGATCCAAATAATCCAAAATCCTAGATTCAAAATGAGAGGAACCGAATTTAAATCTTACTTTGGCTGATAGCTACTAGTATGACTATTGGCCAATTTCCAAATTTATAGGTATGTCTTATGTAACAAATGGGCTATGGAATTTTCCTCCAGTTTCAAACATATGACTGTTGAAATTTGAAGTGTTTGTCTACTACTTTATTTTGAACCTGGGTCTGTTCAAAAGGATGAATTTCTAATCCCTCCTCCCTGACCCACATGACTTCATGAGCTAATGAAATAAAGACCTGTAGTTTCTACTCCTAACTTAGCATATGATCTAAATTGTTGACCAAAAGGGATACAGTCTAAGCTACTGGTATTTTAAAAGTCATCAAAGAGATAAGTTATGGCTATTAAATCCTGCAATTTTCTCTGTATATCAGCCAAACTTGAAATGCACGATGATTTATATCATTCCAAAGTATAAGAGCAGCAATTTGTGATACCAGTCAAGTTATAACTGATAAATAATACCATGAATATCTTCCAACTAACAAAATTACATTATTTAGATTACTCCAGCTGATAAAGGAGAAAGTATGGTGTAGCTGAAAGAAACTTTAGAAGGGAATCAGAAGACTCAAAATATGGTCTTAATTCTAACACTATATTATCCTGGGCATAGTGCTACCACCTTCGATTTCCTCATAAGTGAAAGGAAGTGGTGGAATGGATGGTTAAGTGAGGGAGCTTGAGCTCACAAGTGCTGCTTTTATCATTTGACAGTTGTTTGCATAAGATAGCTTCTGTTATATCTAGGAGAGTACAAGTTCATGAAAGGTAGGGGATCTCTCTCAATAGCGATATATGATAGCTACACAAACATATGATAAACAAATAGATGGAAGATAGTTGTTTTTTTTTTTCTAATCCATAGCACTTAACACAATGTCTGAGACAAAGAAGGTGCATAAAAATGCTTACTATTGATTGTATAATTGATATTGAGTGATGTGACTTTAAACTTCCATAGAATCCCTCTTGTGATTCTTCATTGTGGCCCTCTAGTAACTCTAGATTCTCAAAAGCTGTGCCAAAGAAATACAAGTTCTACCAGAGAACCAAGATTGATGGTGTTCAGATATGGTCTTCATGACAGTCAGGACATTTGTACTTATAGGAACAATTTAGAGAATTTCAGAAAGACTCATGACTAGATTTACAAGATGAACAAATGTTCACCTGCAGCAATTCTTTTTGGAGACTCAAATATTTTGTAAACCTGAGGCCTAAATACATTATCCAAAATCAAGATATTAATGGCATTACATTAGGCAATTTGCACTGACCCCAGTACCTAGTATAGGTCTCTACACAAAGTAGATGTTTAATAATTTTAAGTGATTTACACTGAAACTCATAGGACAATAGAAAGAGAAACGAATAAAGAGTCAACAGATCTGGGTTAAACTCCCAGCTCTGTTACCTCCTGCCTATATGATCCTGGGCACATAACTTTATGATTTGGGTCTCCGTTTTCTCAGTAAAAATGAATGGTTTAAACTAGATGAATTTTAAGTACTCCTTGAGCTTCAAAATTATGATCTTACAAGATATATGTACTCTGCATAAAATAGTAAAAACATCAGTCAATGAAGGCTACAGAGAAAGGAAATATTGACCTCATAGTCATGGGTGTCTTTTTAAATAAATGCTCTTATGTTCTTAACATTAAAAACCTATCCCCCAAAATGATCATCCAGACTTTGATTTTAGAACTCAATAAAAGTCTACAATCAAGTAGAACAAGGTTAATCTATTTTTTATGCCATAGCCTTTCAAATGTCTTTCAAGACAGTCATGATGACCCCACACTCACCTAGATTTTCTCCTTCAGAGAGGTGGCATGGTGAAGCAGATCATGATCAAGGTTTGAAATAAGAAAGAAATGGGTTAAGAATTACCTTCTCACACCTAGGATGTGCTAGGCTCATCATACTTAAGTTATCTCCAACCCATGATTTTTCATCTGTAAAACTAAGGGGATTGGACCAGGTGGTTTTTCCTATCAGTGTTTCATTCTTAAAATCTATCATCCTTTCATCCTATTTTTATCCTTCACGTCTAGATATCTCAAATTCTATTAATTGATCGGTATTGCATGGAATTAAGTTCTCTCACCATACGGGTTTCCCTCCTCTGTACCCTGAAATTTCTCAGAATTCTTCCCAAAGTACATTATACAGAATTAGATACAGTTTTACAAATGCTAATTGATGAGTGAAAACTAGAGGGATCACATTCCTAGCCTTAGACTTGAGATTTCTCACTGTGCCAGGATATGAAAATTTGACTATCTAGTCTCATATAAATATTTCCACAATAATCACTAAAAAAGGGAATTTTATGTACAAAAGTTTGACCTTGATGAAGGAAAACCTGGATTGAAATATCTCTGCTATATATGCTACTTACATAAAAATCAGGAAATTACTTATATTCTCAATGCCCCAGACTTCTAAGAACAGAAGTTACAGATGAATTGCTGATCTGGATTAGTTGAGGGAGTTTCTGCACTTAATATTACATGCTCTAATGAAGATACAAGTTCAAGCCTCTAATGCTGAAAAAAAAAAATGTGGCTGAGAAATCAATGTATTTCCTCTCTAGTTATTCCCACTCAAATATCACTGGGCTTAAAGCTGAAAGGGGCATTATTTTCTTCATTGATGCTAAAGATAGACATTCATTTTGAGACTTCAAAAACAAAGAAATACCTTTTCTTTGGCAGATATATGTTAGAATGTATGGAGTTCTAATGAGGCTGGTCACTTTGCATACCTCTCCCTCACTTACATCCAATTCACTTGCATGTTGTGGCATCACCTTCCTGACTTCATGGTCCTCTTTGGGAACTAATGACAAACATCATCATCATCATCATCATCATCATCATCACCACCATCATCATCGTCATCATCAACAACAGCTGGGCTATTAGTCAGGAAAATGTGAGTAAAAATCCAGTAATTTCTTAATTAATTACTCCGGGGAAATCACTCATCCTTTTGCCTCAGTTTCTTTAATGTAAAATTTGATTAATAATAGCATGAACTTGCAGAATGTTGTG
Source organism: Bettongia penicillata ogilbyi (assembly GCA_023548195.1). Lineage (NCBI taxonomy): Eukaryota > Metazoa > Chordata > Mammalia > Diprotodontia > Potoroidae > Bettongia > Bettongia penicillata. Next base: position 927,837 of record JAJHZJ010000609.1, on the reverse strand, counting down.
AAGATCAAATGAAAATTTAAAAAATAATTTGTAAAGGACTTAGCACAATATCTGGCACCAAGTAGTTGCTATGTAAATGTGGAATCCCTCCTCCTTTACTGAACCCTCTATTATTATTATTGTTATTATTGCTATTATTGTTATTAAGAGTTCTTTCATGATTGCTGTCTTATTTTTGGAAAGAAATAAAGAGCAAGCAAAAAAGTCAACTCAATGGGAAGAAAGAATGCACTTTGAGAAGATTGCCTATAGGCATTTGTGTATTTTAACGCTCCTTTGCTTCAAATATACTTAACCATAATTAAAGTCAGTCAAATGGCTTTTAAAAGAAGTTAGTTGTTAAGGTGATTGGCAGTTTTCTGTGCTGTTGACAACATTTAACGAAATATGCCTGGGTGGTATGTAACATTGAAAAATGATAAAATATAGCTCCAACAATCATTCCTAATGCAATGTGATTATGTGGAAACCTGTGTTTTCATAAAGATATGCTACTAGTACCTATCATCTAAATAAAGATGATGGATGTTCATTATTTTCATTATCTAGTTTAAGAATTTGTTTACAATTATTGTATTGGATGCCTTTAAAAATACACATGATCCGATCTGTAGAAGGAGGAAAAAAAACTAAATCATCATGATTTTCTATTATGCATATCTAAATTATGCAACACAGAGTTAGTAAATTTTTTTTTCCTTTGTAGGAGACCTATGTCAGAAGTATGGTCCTTTGTAGCTTTTTTTCTCTTTTGAGTAATTATATTTCTCATCTAGAAAGTTACAGAATACTATAGGAGTAGATTCACTCAGTGTAATATCATCTACCAATGGAATTTTGTAGAAAACATTACCATACATTGTTCTTCCCTCTGTTTAGGACTTTCTCAATGAAGGTACTGAGCCTACCGCTTTCACATTGTGCTTTGATTCATATTAATTCATATTAATAATCAAAGAATAATCTCCATTGATGAATTTCAAAGGACAGTCTGTTATTTCTAACATATGTATGGCTACCATCCTTTACAAGAAGAGGTCTCAAGGATCTCATTAAGAGGATTGAAATCTATAATCATTTTAAAAGTATTTGCTCAAACCACCCATGAAGGAGAAAATGGATGATGTGAATTGTCTAGAATGTGATATTAAAATTATAGGCCAATACACTTATGTTGGACAGATATTCAGGAGAATGATTATATGGACCTCAGATAAAACAAGAATATAGTAGAAGGCTGGATGTCTTTGGAAAACTGAATTTTTCTCTAATACCATAATTTCTTCCCTCTAAAAAGATATCCAAACAAAAATAAAACAAAAGCCATCCATTTAATAATAATTATTATAGTGATGATTAATAAGTACGATTCATGAAATGCTAATATTTAAAGAATTTAATAAGTCACTCAAAGAGCAGTGCTGAGGTTCATAAAAGTGTGAGCAGGTAACAATGCATTACAAATTAGGATATGCATGGGAGAAATGTTTGAAGAGATGCCACAAAAGAAATTTATTACTGGGGCAGGTGTGGGAGAAAGTCTATTCAGTAAATGGGAAGAATACAGATGGATAGACTACATTCTTTTTTATATCCATAGGATGTCAAGAGAACTAGTAGCAGGCACTTGATCAGTCCCATGATCAATATAATGAAAGGCACAGATGGAAATTTCACAGAATTTCATTTATATCTAGTTGCTAGTGAGTTGTAATGTCCATTTTTTAGAATGAAAAAAGGTATTAAATAATGGAGTTATCAATTACTTGCATTTTTCCATATGTGCTAATAGAGACAACACAACATCGTAAAAGAAAATCTAGAATTTTGAGTCAGAAGATCTTGATTACAGTGTTTTCTCTGCCAAGGAGTATCCATGTCACATTAAACAAATCACAGCCTCTCTGAGTCAGTTGCTACAGCAGCAAAAGAATGTTCCCAGTACTGTTACTATTATATCTAAACCTTCCATCCAAGACTAAGGGATTTTGCAAGGCATTAAGTAAGTAAAGGAATATATCATTTCTAATTTATGGAGAAAATGTTAAACAGAAGATGATGAAGTAGACCCGAATGAAGCAGAAAAATTAGACCCAAAAATGATTTGAGAAATCTCTGATTCTAGGTATTGTTTGGGAGGGAAAGATTGTTTAAAGCTGTGCACATGTATAAGAATTGATCATGTTCCTGATTTCCAGATTGTGTATATAGATATGTTGGAATAAGAACTTTACCCTGGAGTAACATTGGGTCCTCTTCCTTTGTTTGATTGGCACTCTTAGTCTTAAGTCTTCTCAGCTAAAGAATTAACTCATTATTTTATATTCTTTGGAATATTTTAATATGTTTGATTTATCAAATTTCTACTTGTTGGCTGCTTGATTAAAATTATTTACTTCACTATTTCTGAAGTTCTTCTATGGGAACAATAGTTAGTAGAAAAAGAGGAAGCTGCTAGGTACAAGTTTGGGGCTACTCTGTTCCCTTAAACATGAAGGTAAAACTAGCGAGAAAAAAACTTATATCCTGAGTTTTTTTTAGTCTAAACCAGCGATATTTAAGGGGAGCTAAAGAAATACAGTTCTACTCTGGTAACTTCTGAGATTGAAGGTAAAACAGAATGAACAAAATAATGTCCAACCTCATTCTTTCCTTCAACGAGGAATTGCTATCTGCCTTGGAGAGAGATGGGCTAGTATAGATATCACATTTGTCCCTAAGTCCTCACAAACTAAATCTATAAATTTAAACAACTTGTATGAAAATACTTACTGTACATGGGTAAATACACAGCTTGCAATATCATTAGGATACTGATAAATTCCATTATAAGTATACAATGTGCTTATATGTGTTTCTTATTTTTGGCCACAAGATTGAGTCTGGTTTACATTGTTGAGTTGATGTATCTTGTTTTCTGAAAATATTTTCCCCTGAAATAAAAAAAAAAAAGTGTTCTTTCATAAAAAATAAAAGTTAAATAAAAACCTGTCACGCAGTGGTTATAACTAACAATATATTAAACATTTTGCCCCAACAGTCTTTGAGTATCTGTTCAGAGGAGGTATGTATTATTTTCAAGCTGTTCTTCAGGATCGTTATTAGTTTTTCAGTTAATTATAATTGGATCTCCTTTGTTTTCATTCACATTTGTGTATTGTGACTTTATTTCTACTAAATTTCATTCTGTATCTCATATTAGTCATTTCTGACCACATGATGATATATCATAACATTCATCATGTCACTACAACACTACATTTTATTCAGCCATTGTTAAAATGATGGTTATTTCATTTTAATATTATTAAGATTTCATACATATGTGAAGCCTAGTCCTTTAAAAAAATCCTTCTTAAAAAATCCTTGAGAAATATGTCCATTCTGGGATTACCAAATCAAAATTATGAACATTTTAGTCAGTTTTCTTATGTAATTCTAAATTATTTTCAAAAGGTTGAACCAATTCAGAGTTCTGTCAATAATGTAATAACTTTCCTCTTTTCCCACAGCCTCTATATCAATGATTTTCTGTCTTGTCATCTCTGCCATTTTGATTACTATGAAATGAAACTTCAGACTTGTTTCAATTTGCATGTAATGCAATTAGTGATTAGGACCATATTGCCATATAGTTTTTTAATGTTTTCACTTGATTTTAAATTTAAAGAAAATCTTGATCACAACTACTGAAGAACAACTTTCGAATATATATATATATATATATATATATAATATGCGTGTGTATATGCATATGTTTTCTATACATATGTATGTATAAATACGTATCTGAATTTCTCATGGTTATAAAATATATTTTTATTTGAGATTTTAATACAATTTTTTCCATTTCAATTTATTTTTTTATTCTAACATTGATTCTGTTCAGTCATTCCCCAATTCCCCTCAACTTCTAGTTCTTTAGTCCCAGAAAGTATTTTTTATAAATATTTTTTTTTCCTTTTCTAAAATCTTTTTTGGGATACAGACCAATAGTAGTATTATAAGATCAAAGAGTATGCATGGCTTTATAGACCTTTGGACATAGTTCCGAATTGCTCCACAGGGTGTTTGAATCATTTCACTACTCCACCATCAATGCATTGGTGTTCCATTTTTCCCACATCCCTACCACAATTTGACATTTTCTTTTTCTACTCTGTTAGTCAATTTAATAAATATGAGTTAAGACCTCAGAATACTTTTAATTTGCAATTATTCAATCAATAGTGTGTTAGAACTTTAAAAAAAATAAGGCTGTAGATAGCCTTGATTACTTCATCTGAAAACTAATCATATGTTTTGTCATTTGTCAGTTGGGGGAATGACTCATTTCTATAAATCTGACTCAGTTCTCTATATGTTTGAGAAATGAGATCTTTATTAGAGAAACTTGCTTCAGTTTTTCATAGTTTCAATTGCGATTTCCCTCCATCCTACTCCCCCCACCCCTGTTTATTCTATTCTTTTTTATTCTCCATCCTGTTCCTCCTCAACAGTGTTTTGCTTCTGACTATCCCTCCCCAAATCTGCCCTCTTTTCTATCCCCCAAACATACCCCTTTTCTTATCCTCTCCCCCTCCCACTTTCCTACAGGATAAGATAGCTTTCTATACCCAACTGAATGTGTATGTTATTCACTCTTTGAAACAATAGGATAAAATATTCAACTCCTGCTTGTGTCCTCTTTCTATATATGCTCCTTTAACTTATGAGTTACAAACAATCATCTTCCTCTGTAGTAATTTAAACAGTTTAAAATTATTGTCCCTTATGATTTCTCTTTCTTGTTTACTTTGTTAAACTTCTCTTGAGTCTTGTTTCAGAAATTTCCTGTTCAGTTCTGTTCTTTCTTCAAGAATGCTTCAAAGTCCACTATCTCATTGAATATCTATTTTTTTCTAGTTTAAGGATTATATTAATTTTTTTTTCCGAGTAGATGATTCTTGGTTGTAATCCTAACTCATTTGCCCTCTGTAATAATATATTCCAAGCCCACAGATCCAGTAATTATCCTTTTATATGTTGTTTTGCATTATACATAACATGCATCTAAACATGTGTGTAAACATCACCTTTTCTGTGACACCACTTGTCAATTTTCTTGGTAGCTCTTATCATGTCATTGGGATTACCCTCAGTAGTTTGAATGCTTAGATTTGTTGTGTACCTTTCTACTATATTCTGTGGTTTCTGGTTCTTTGTTATGTTCTCTGATCTTCTCACAAGGTATTTCAATAGGAAAATAAATGCATCCTAAGATGACATCAGATTTTTTTTTGTTGTGATCAAAGCAACATATATATGCCTCATCAGTCCTATACAAGTCATAATTTACTACTACCTGTTTTTGATCTATATCATATGATCACAGAACTTAAAAGAAGGAATTAAAGAGTGGATTCTTATTAAACAATAATTACATACAAAATACTTGGGTAAGTTTTGATGATATAGATATAAAAACAACTACTACAGGTACTCCTCTCAAGGAATCCATACTCCAAAAAGAGAAGATAAAAGATTTATAAGTTTTCAGATGCAAGTTAAATGGAAAAGATTCATGGTCCTCAGGGAATGGCAGCAAGGTGTTTGACAATTTATATTCCTTCATGTTATTTCCATTGATTAAAGGAAATATTTATGATACTGAATCCTTTGTCAGTGCCAAAGATTTTAGTGTCAAGAACATTGTGTAGAAACATATCCATGAAAAGATATGTCTTCTTATTCCTTAAAAAATTTAACTTTCTCCACTCCAGTAAGTGTCACATATCAATATCAATTAGATCTAAATTTTCAATAAGTATCATTTAATTACCCTTCTCCAGCCTCATATTTAAGGACCTCAACCACGTTGTATGAATTAACATTTATAAAAGTATTCCATTCCACTTATTTTCAATGGTTTTTTTTGGTATTACATTGAACCTGAACTATAACACATTTTCCCCCATGAAACCCTCCTTGTCCTGCACTGTTCCACCTCTCAGATTTTGTTCAGACAACTGGATTGGGCATTTTTTTCATACCACTCACTTCCTTCTATTGAAATAACTCATTCTCTTTAAGGTCCATTATAATATTTCTTCTTTGAATCAAATCTTCCTTGATTTTTATACTCACTCCACTGCCTAAGGTGAAAGTACCATCTTCCTCCTCAAATATTCTAATATTTTCCCCACCTCTCACTTACAATTATGAGACTTGGCTTTGCATTTACACTTATTGATGTGCATCTTGTCTCAGACTTTATATTGAAGTGTATGCTCTTTCAGATCAAATTCTGTACTATACAGAACCTTTCATACCCCTCATCTAACATGGAGCCTTCCTCCCAGGAGGCACTTAATTACCATTTGTTAAATGAATTAATGGATTTCAGGGAGAAAATTACTGAAATCCAATCCCTAGTATTGCTTCCCCAAAGCCTCTGTGGCAAAAAAAAAAAAAAAAAAAAAAAAAAAATTTGAAAGATAGTTCAGTGTCAAAAAGAAAGGACATCAGTTCTACATACATATGCATACATAGGAACACTTGTCACAGCATAAACATATGAAGATGTTGCTATCTTTTTATGCCCATTTCTCTGTCGTGCCTGTCAAAACATTATGTACATGAATATATATGGATATATATGAATATATGTATCCCTATATATATTCATATATGACATCTTTTAGAAAATAGCTAAAAATATTTTGAAAATGAGGTTAGATGGATTATGCATTCCTAGTGTCAATTATTTTTCTACCTAGAGGAAATCCAAGAAACAACTGAATCTCTTTTTTAAAAAATAAGCAACCATTTTGCTTTCATGTTAACCTCTGACAGTGCAAGGTAAAATGATTCATTAAATAAATACTCTATGGTTATTTATGAGATGCTAACTAGGTGTGTGATGTGCTAATTATTAAGAAAATGCACATTTGGAACATCTCCAGGTGTCTTTCCAAATCTTCATTCCCCTCCCCAGGTGCAGTTGCTTTCTATCTCTTTCCATCCGAATAAGCTGAAGGTAATTTTTCAATTTCTCTACTTCACTGAAAGAGGTTTCCCGAAACTTCAAAATGCTATTATGCAGTTTGTTTAAAAATATATATTGACCAATCACTCAATCATAAAATGTACATATGACATGCTTAGTCTGGGACTTTGGGGAATTCACTGAGGGAAATTTAAAATAGATGTAAGTCCTCATTTCTCCCCCCAGTGAAACTACAAGAGTTAAATGAGAAGCCTTTAACTTTTAGGTCCATTTTTAAAACTTTATATTGGGTAAAGACAAGAAGTTTTTTCTAAAACACCTTGAAACTTGAAAATTGGAACGAGATACTTTTCACACCCAATAAGTTGTAAACTGCATAAAGGTATGAATGGTTAAAATAATGCACATCAATTCAGAATATGAAGGATATTATTACTAATTATGCAAGAAATTATCTGAAAATCTGTTGAAAGTAATTTCTAAAAAATGTAAGTAATGTTTTCTTGTTTTATTTATCTCAACAGTATATAAAATGTGTAAGAAAACAATTATGGTCTACGTGCCCTCATTGAACCATATTTGATAATTATGTTTAGTTTTTTAAGATATATCAAAAGCCAGATCATGACCAGATTCTCTAGGCTGGTGAGGATACTATAATTGCATCATAAAACCACTAGCTAAAGATAATGGGCATATTGGAGGAGAAAACAGTTAAGGTAAATGTGACTGAAATCTCATAGTGTATGAAGAGCAGTCATGTGGATTTATGCTAGTTGACCTCATAGCTAAGAGTAGTGTGTGAAAGGTTCAGACATATTTCATTTATCATACCATCTCTTCTCTAGATCAAACTTGCTAGGGTTTCTTCAACCATTTCTCAAAAGCCTTGAATTCACTACCTTTCAACCACTCTGGTTGTCCTCTAAGCACTCTCCATTTATTAATGTCTTTCCAAAGTAGTGGTGCCCAGAAATGTATAGCTATTATGTTTATGTAAGATGGTGTTGCTGAGTGATATTAACACTAAAAAAGAAAATAAAAGGGGAAGACTGTGGAAAGCAGATTGAGACAGTGGGTACATCTGGGTCAGAGCCAAGAAAAATCATTTTTAAGTGCTATCTCTGGCTCTTGCTGATAAAATAACTCCAAGCAATTCACTTAACCTCTTGGTCCTCTTGGCAACTTTCAACAGTGGTATTTTTGTTCAGAAAGTGTTGACCTGAATTGGAAGAGGAAGTTCCTCCATGGGAACCTCTTATACTCAAGAAATCATAGACAAAACCCCTATACTTCATTCTTTACCTATCAGAGGAGATCTTATAGTCCACCTGGTAAATACATAACAAGTAACAACATCAAGCAGTAAATAAGAACTGACAAATATTTAACATAAATTCTAAAAGTTAAGTACTTGTTTGGGAAAGATATCTCAGAACAAAAATAAAGTGTAGACCAGGATACGATGCTTCAGATAATTAGCTCTAGCATAATTGTACTTTCTTGATCTTCATGAAGAAAATAAAGTACTTGATCAAGTTTTCAAAGTAGGTTAATGTAAAAGTCAGATATAGAGCATAAAATTACCCTCTCCATTGGTTACTGAAGGAAGAAATTCATTCCAGCTGGAAGAGATACTTTACACAATGGATGATAGAGTCAAGTTCACAAGATAAATGCAGCTTAGAACTTGGTGCTGCACTGAATAAGATGAAATATTATAATTTAATGGGCAAATAAGGATAGATTTGGAAAGGATATTAGAAGCCAACTCTTCCGAAGTGCTGATTTCCAGATAAAGGAAATAAAACACAGAGGGATTATATGATTTTCCCATGGTCACAGAGATAGCTGGGGTCAGAGCTAGAATTCAAACTCAGCTTATCTAACTTTAAATCTAACTCTTCAGACTCTAAGTAAATCTTTTGCTTGAATTAAAAGCATCAACTATAACACAGGAACAGTTTGTTTAGGTAATAGTGTCTAAATGATCTGGGGGATTTCATGGTCTATTAGCAAGTATGAATCAGCATATGATATGCCAGTCAAAAAAAATATTTTATTGGGTTGCATGATAAGAAGCAAAAATAAGGTGATCATTCTTTTCTACTGTGCTCTTATCAGACAGAATCTCAAATATTATTTTTACTTTGGGGCAACAAATTTTCAGCAAAACACTGATAAATTAAAGAGTGTTCAGAGAAGGATAAACAAGATGGCAAATAGCCCTGATTCCTTGCTTTCACATGAGAATAAATTCAGTGAAATTGTGAGTTTTATCCTAGAGAAGCAAAGATTCAAAAAAACCATTATGACTGTCCTCAACTAACTGAATCACTGTCATATGAAAGTGAGATGGTATTTATTTTCTTTTTGGCCCCTAAAAGTAATAACTAAGCAATAGTTGGAAATCACAAAAAATAATAAAAATAAAAAATAAAAACTTAAGGTGGAAATAAAGAAATATTACTTAATAATTACAGATATATAACAATGAAATAAACTGCTTTGAGAGATATTATATTCTCCCTCATTGGAGCTTTTTAATGACAGATTCTTGAAAAAATGTACCTTAAAGAAGTGGTTCTTTTTGGTTTGAGTTAGACTAGATGACCAAGGCTATCATATCCACCTCTGAAACTCTGGGTCTGCAATTGTGTTTATGGTGTCAGTAAATCAGTCAACTAGTACTTATTAGGGAGAAGATATATTGAGCAGGAGAGTCATAACAAGGAGAAAACACTTAAATAACTATGTAAGAACAAGATACAGACAAGATAAATTGAAGGAAATCTCACAGGTAGGACATTGCAATTTAGGAGTACTGAGAAAAGATTTTTGAAGAAGGTACGATTTTTAACTGAGACTTGGAGGAATCCAGGGATCCTAGGAAGTGGCAATGAGAAGGAGAGAAATATAGGCATAAGGGGAACAAGTGAAAATGTGATTTTCTTTGAGTTTTATGTTATTTGTATGGATTGGGAGTTTTAAACTTTTTCTTTCTTTTTTGCATCATGGACTCTGTCAGTTTGTTGAAGGACCCCTTCACAGAGTAATGATTTTGAAAAATAATAAGTGAAGTAAATGATAATTTCAGTTTGAAATTGGTGAAAATTAAAAACATAACCTAATTCTGATCAAAATTGATGAATTCCCTTGAAATTGATTCATAACCTTTGGGTTAAAAACACCTGGACAATATAAAAGAGAAGAAAGAAGAGGGATTTCACATGAATGGAATAAGGTAAATGCAGCAATAAGAAAAGAAGAGTCAGGGAAATCTACACAGAGTATAAGTGACCCGGTGCAAAAGGAACTGGTAAGTGGTACAGTGTATACCAAGTTTAGAATCAGGAGGAACTCAGTTCAATTCTGGCCTCAGAAGCTTGCTAGCTATGTGATCCTGGATAAATCACTTACCCATTCCCTCAGTTTTCTCATCTACAAATTGGGGATAAAAATAGAACCTACTTTCATGGTTGTTATGAGGATCAAGTGTGATGATAACTATGAAGAACTGACATAGCATCTGGCAGATGGAAAATTCTATATCTATGTTAATTATCATTAACAGTTGTTATCATTAAATAGTAACAGTCAGTCCACACAGGTAAGTGGAGCCAGATTATTACTAGCTGCAAAGTTAGAGAGATAAGAATCTACTTAAGAAAATCATACCCGAGACATTAGTATCTTAAGTCTTCCGCCATCACTGTGTCCAGGTAAGTGGTGGCTAATTGTTAAATGGGTAAAAAGAATTAACTGATACCACCAGTGAAAAATTGCCCTCAACTGAGCCAAAAATAAGAGCCATTTCTCAATTAATATATGGTCAAAGGATATGAATATCCAGTTTTCAGAAGGAGAAATCAAAGCTATCAATATTCATGTGAAAAAAAATTGTCTATATCACCACTGACTAGAGTAATGCAGATTATAACCTACACGAGATACCAACTCACACATCAGATTGGTTAACATGACAGAAGAGGAAAATGACAAATAATGGAAGGATGTGGTAAAGTTAGACACTGTTGATAGAACAGTTGCTCTGTTGATATAATTAAGAAATAGTCCAAACATTCTGAAGAATAATTTGGTGTTGCACCCAAAGGACTATAAAACTATGCCTACCCTTTGACCTAGAAAAAAAATTACCAGGTTTGTATCACAAAATGATTCAAAAAATAAAAAGAATCTATATATACAAAAATATTTATAACTGCTCTTTTTGTGATGTAAAGAACTGTAAACTGAGAGGATGATCACCAAACTGGCAATGGCTGAACAAGTTATTGTGTATGATTGTGATGGAATAATATTATGCTATGATAAATAATAAACACGATGGTTTCAGAAAAATCTGGAAAGACCTTTAAGAATGCATACAAAGTGAGGTGAGCAGAAGAAGGAGAACATGATACATAACAATAATGGAAAGATGATCAATTGAGAAAGACAGCTACTCTGATCAAAGCAAAATTCAAGACAATTCCAAAGAACTTATGGTGAAAAATGCTATCCACCTCTGGAGAAAGAACTGATGAAATCTAAAAGCAGATTAAAGTATACTTTTTAAAAAATGTCTTTACCTTTACTGTTTTGTTTGCATTTCATTTTGGAATATTACTAACATGAAAATATATTTTGCATAATACCACATGTATACTTGAAATAATAATGCTTGCCTTCTCAAGGAGGGTGAAATGCAGAAAGAAGGGAGAGAATTTGGAACTCAAATAAAAAATTATTATTAAATTTTACATGTAATTGGAAAATATTTAATGAAATAAAAAAAATAATAACTCTTAAAAAAAGAAATATTTTTCCAGGCTTCCCTCTTCCCTTGACAGGACCAGTTTCTCAATGGTATTAAAAAGAGAATTGCAGCATATTGTAGAGGTTAGAAACTAGAGTGTCTGGAGACTTTCTTCACTATTTTACCCTCTCAGTTGCCAGTAACATCAGCCATTCTGGCCCAAGCCTCAATTCCTAATTGCCTTCAAGGTCCCAGGTAACAAAAGTAGTCACTACCAAAAAAGAGAGATGTTGAATCTCACATTACTCTTTAATATTTCCTCAGCCTTGTCACAGCCTCAGCACATTATCATCCAGAGACAAAAATTATGGAAGTGGTTACTCTGGCCAGGATAAGTTGTCTTTCTTACCAGATAAGCTTCAGAAACACTTTGTGCTCCTTCCAGCTTTAATTTAATGATTAGTAATTCAATCAGTGAGTTGAAAAACATTTATTAATTTCCACTGCATGCTAGAAACCATATTAAGTGCAAAGGACACAGAAGAAACGGTTCCTGTTCTCATGGAGTTCAAAGTCCTACCATTTAGAATGATGAAGATGAACATTATTTTTTTCTAATTCTTTCACCAATCATGGCTATCCTCCTCAGTGCAGTACTCCCCTGAATCTTGATATCTATCTATCTATCTATCTATCTATCTATCTATCTATCTATCTATCTATCTATCTATCTATATATATATATATATATATATATATATATATATATATATATATATATCCTTCTCACATTGTGCCTTCTGAAACCACCACACTCTTGCTAAAAACTAGTCTTCCTTCCAGATCTCTTTCTCTCATATTCTTTTCCTTTTAATCTATCCATGGAAATCTGACCTATGTGGATGACACTTATTTTTGGTTACCTTCTTCAGTGATATTTGTTATTTCATTTATGTCCCACAAAGTGAATTTAGGGTTACATTTCAGACTGGGAGGAGGAGTTAATACATCCATTTTCTCTACAACCACTTTCAGACACTTCCTTATTCTCCATCACTTAAACATCTATAGCACACTGTACGCCAATAAACCTCATTCACTCCACCTTCTTTTCCTAATAGTTCACTACCTGGTTCATAATAATTTCCTCCACAAATGCTGCCTTAATAGTTGAAGACATTAAACCTTCATATTCGAACCCAACTCAACACCTCCTACCACCTGGTTCCTTATTCTCATCCCTTCAACTCTCATCCTAAATCCACCAGCCCTTCCATTGTTCCCTCTAGAATGTCTGTTGCATTTGTAACAGACTCTCTTCATCTTAAGTTGTTTCCTCTTCCACTCCATCAGCCTACAAGATCTTATTGAAACCTGGCTTTCTCCTAATGACACAAACTTCTTGGCTTCCACTCGTTTCTACAGCACTGGTATTGATTCTCCCTAGCCCACTAGCCAAGGCAGGGGAGTTGGAATACTTCTTGCTCCCCATGGATACTTCCAGCTTCTTTCCCTTCACTCAGTAAATTCTCTTCCTTTAGATTCATGTTTTCCATTTTTATAACCAATCAAAATTGTGGTTGTATTTGTTCTTCAGTCTTTTCCTATGTCTGACTCTTTGTGACTTTATTTCAAGTTTTCTTAGCAAAGATACTGGAGTGGTTGTCATCTCCTTCTCCAGCTCATCTTACAGATAAGGAAAGTGAGACAAGTAGCATTAAGTGACTTTCCCAGCTAGTAAGTGTCCGAGATCAAGCCATTTCATACAGACCTTTCTTCGTCAGTGAGTTGACACCTGGCTTACAATTTCTCTTTCTTCTCCAAATCGTGCCCTCAAACAAGGGAATTTCAACATACATATTGATTCTTCCTCAGATATACTAACTACTCAGTCCTTCGAATTACTCTCCTTCCATGAATGAGTCCTCTACCTCACCTCAGACATATTAAAAAGAAAAGGTCATATCCTTTATCTTGCATCACCCACAAATAGACTACCTCTGTGTTTAAGAATTCATGAAATTCTGTTATCTGATCATAATCTATTGACTTTTCACTTCTCCTTCTGACTTCCATTAAAGAACTGTTCTCTTCATCTTCATTATGACCTCTATTCCCTCCTCCCTAAATCCTTTCTCAGGCTACCTCCTCTGCCCTTGTCACTCTCTGTTCTCTTTATCTTGATTCCTTGGTGAACAAATTCAAATGTACATTATCCTCTGCTCTTAAGTCCTTAGCCTCTTTATCATATCAATGACCACACTCAACTAAGCCTTAGTCTTAGATCTTTCCCTCTATGTATTGTCTTCCTGTCTACACACAACAAAGGTGGAGAAAATCATGCAGCCATTTTGACTGGATCCATTAAAAAATTATGCTCCCTAGCCTCAACTTGGTTCTCCCTGCTTCTAGGCAATCCTACAATGGCTCCTTAATTAGTTCATTGTTCCACTTTCCACAGGGGGTCTTCCAAGCTTCATCCCTCATCAAGTGTCCCAGTATGCCCCCTATCTCCACTTGGTGAACTTTACTGTAAGAGTTCCTCTGGTAGGTAAACAATGAGGTATAGGGGTTATGCCTATGATTTCTTGAGTATAAGAGGCTCCCATGGAGGAACCTCCTCTTCTAATTCAGGTCAACACTTTCTAAACAAGAATACAGCTGTTGACAGTTGCCAAGAAAACCAAGAGGTTAAGTGAAGTTTGCCTCATATTTTATTTGGAAAAAAATTGAAGTCATTCTCCATGAACTCCATCTTCTCTCTTCCTTATATAATTTTCCTCAATTTCCTTCCAAAACATTCTGCTCCTTCTCCCCTATTTCACAAGATAAAATTTCCTTACACGTTGCCAAGACTGAACTTTTTACTCAAGGGATCTCACATCATCCCATCTTTTGCAACATATTTCCCCCTCTGTCATCATTCTTAAAGTTACTTTTAGTATTTCTCTCTTTACTGGATCCTTTCTTACTGTTTATAAACATGTCCATGTCTCACCTATCATGAAAAACTCTCACTTGTTACTCCAATATATCTTTCATTCCCTAATATTTCTCCTAGCCTCCAATTTTCCACCTCCAACTATTTTTAGACATCACAAACTGGATATCCAGTAGATATTTTAAACTGACTGTTCAAAATAGAACTCTTCTTTCCTCCTAAACTCTCAATCTCTCCTATCTTTCTTATTATTCTATAGAGCAATTTCATCTTCTCAGTCCCTTGGGCTTATAATCTTTTTAGTAATCCTTCATTTCTCACTCTCTCTCAGTCCTCATATCCACATTGTTGCCATTGCCTGCAAGTTTTACATTTGCATCATCTCTATCATTTGTCACCTTTTCTCCTCTGACACTACCTACACTTTAGTTCAGGGTCTTATCACCTCACACCAGGATTATTACAATTTACTTGCCTCAAGTCTATCCACACTTCAATCCATTCCCCATTTAGGCACTAAAGTGATTTTTCTCAAAATGTGTAACTTTCCAGACTTCTTAAAACTCATTACCCCTATGTGCACCTATATGTTGTGCTATTTTGGGGACTATTTCTTCTAGGCTGAAGATACTTTTGTTTAGCAGAAATAAAATAAAACAATCTAGTACAAGAATTTGGCAGTAAGTCAGAAGAGTATAGGATAATAGGCTGTGGCCAATGGCTGCATTTTGGGGAGGATGTTTATGGAATAGGAATATTTGAACATGTTTGAATTAGTAAATGAAAACTAGTAGGTATACTCACAGGATATTGAGGATGATGGTGAAATAGGGAATTATCAATGGATGAATGGTGAATGGGAATGGAATAAAGGTCACGATAGTGATGATGATGATGATGATAATGATGGTGGTGATGATGAGGATGATGCTGAGGCTGATAATGATGTTGCAATTAATCATTAATAATAACAATGACACATAGAGGGGATGAAATGAGCATTTAGATAGCACCTACTATGTATAAGACATTATTATTTGCTTTTACAATATTCTCTCATCTGATCCTCACAACAATCATGAGGTAGATGCTATTGCTAGCCACATGTTCTAATATTCCTCATTCATAAAGAATTTCCCCAGATCCAGCCATTTTCCATAATCTATCATCTTATCCCTTTCTGACTCTTATTGTCACATTCCTGAACTACACTATTTTGATCATGTTATCTCTAAGAAATTATATTATCTCCAGCAAAATTCTCCTCAGCCTAGAAGGAGTAGACCTAAAATGACACCAAATATAGATGACATAAAATGTAATTGGGCATATAGTGAGATATTACCATCTAATATCAATGAGGTTCAAGGATAAGTGTTTAAAAATAACTGATTAGGTACAATGTCATAAGATCAGGCAAAAAACAAAACAAAACAATAATTGGATGTTTGAAAAGTGATTTACATAAAAACAGCAAATGATAAAAATGTCATAGTCCTGGAAATAAGAAAATTGAATATATAATTTCAAAAGATAGGAAAAGAAGTATCTCATTCAAACATCAAATAATTATTTTAATTTCAATGACTGATAAGATTTTGCATCATATTATTAAATTGTAGTAACCCCTTCCAATTATTAAATTCTTTGATTCTTGATTTTAACCACTTCACAGAATAAATGTTCTTGAGAAATATAAGAAGAAAGAGATGACTGTGAATGAAATTTTGAAGCAAGTACACTACAAACTAAAGGAGGAAGGGAGAAAAGAAGGAATATAGGAAGTAAGGAAGAAAGAAAAGAAAGAAGAAAAAAGGAAGGAAGGAAGGAAGGCAGGGAGGGAGGGAAGAAGGAAGGAAGAAAACTTTCTGGGGGCAAAAGATGCAATTTTAAGATAAGAAAATTATCTTTATTTTTCATCCAATTAAGATAGCATGTTTGTCATTTTATCTACACAGGTATAAGGAAGCAAGGGTTATGGGAAGAACACTGACAGTGAAGTGAAAAATTATGTCTCTGTGCAGATAAGAGAAGGCCTTAGGAGTTCTTTCTTTCTCTTATC
Organism: Bettongia penicillata ogilbyi; assembly: GCA_023548195.1. Taxonomy (NCBI): domain Eukaryota; kingdom Metazoa; phylum Chordata; class Mammalia; order Diprotodontia; family Potoroidae; genus Bettongia; species Bettongia penicillata. The sequence goes on along the minus strand of JAJHZJ010000609.1, from coordinate 911,087 downwards.
AGGATATTTTGAGCAAAGGTTGTTAGGGAATGTGATTTATCTGAATAGTTGTTTCACCTGAAGCTGTGTTTACAAACGCACTAGGACCCTTTTGACTGACTTGCCTGGTAACTAACTGTCTATAAACCAGATTGACTGAATTGACCTGTCACTTAACTGAACTGATAGATATATCCAGTCAGAGCTATCTAACACCTTTGTGGTTTTCATTTTAAGTCTGGCTGTCTGAGTGTCTTGTGATAAAATGGTTGCCAGATAAAGACAAAATGGAAAAAGACCCATCGTACAACTCTTACTTTCTAGCAGTAGCCATCTAGATTCTATACCCTGGATGGAGCAATTTCTTTGAGACACAATGGGTTTAACTTATCTTAGTTTTCCTCTTTATTTTCACAATCAGCCACTCTCAGACTTTTGTACTACCATTGCTTATCGTTGACAAGTCATGTATTCCAGAGAAAGGGAAAGCACAGAAGGGCAACAGTAACTCAGCTGATTTTGCTCAATTAAACTGGAGTTTCCCTAACTCTTCATTTATTGGGAAAGACCTAGATTGTAAATGATGTTATTTGAATGGAAAAGTATGAATATGCAAGAAAAGAAAAGAGAAGAGAAGAAAAGAAAAGGAGAGAGATTAAAAAAAAACTTTAAATAAAGTACTTTAAAGCATTGGTTGTATGACACTGACCTTTTGTACCTTTTAGTGAAATCTATAGACCCATTCTCAGATTTCTCTTTAAGTTATAATTTTGGGAAATGACCAATTGTAGTAAGAAGTTAGAGAAAACTAATGCCTATTCTTACCCATCCAAATTCATAGACCCTCTCAAATCTGTCCATATACCCTCAAGTTCTATGGGCCTCAAGTTAAGAACCCTAGCTCTATGGCAACAACACAAGCCTACTGTCCCTGCAATGAAGTCTCAGGTACAAATTATCACTACATTCTTTTACTCATTCATTTGATCAGCATTTTTTAAGCACTTACTATATGTCTATTACAGGTATAAAAAAAAAATCAACATGAAACAAGGTAATAATAATCCCTTTCCTATTATTGTTTCCATTTTACTGGAGGAGATGAATATGGATATTGATAACAGAATAGAAAAGAAAGCAGTATAGTGGTGCTAGTAAGATGAGAAAGACCCTAACTGTTGAATGGATAAAGAGAGGTCTTATATAACAAATGGCACTTGACTTGAGCTTGGAAGGAAACAACAAGAACAATATTAGCTCACATTTCTATTTTCTTTTGTACCAAATAAAGATCATTCTTCACAATTCAGTAAGATATGGAGTATGAGAGTCATTAGCCTGATTTTGCAGATGAAGAAACAGGGACTCAGGCACATGCATCACAGTTATGACTGACACATTCAGTACCCTACAGTTTACAAAATACTTTCTTCTATTTGCTCCTTTACTTTAGGCAGTATGAGTACCACCTCCATTCTATTGGAATGTTTGGAAATTGTTTTTAACAAATAATCAAACTGCAATCTTATGTAACATAAATTCAATTGTATAATCTCAGTTCAAAAATTCTTAACTTTCATTTAATATACTTGAAAACAAATTCTGGAAGTATTATATATAATTTTCATTGAGTTGTTCTTCCTGTAATAAATAACCTTGTATTCACTAAATTACCAGCCCTCTAGTGCCTATAGTCAGTACTGCTGCATCTCTACCTGAAAGTTTAATCTTGGGAAAATAGCCTCTAGCTTTAGGATACAGAAAGAGAATTGCCTTAAGCCAGCTTCAGGTAATGTTAGACTGTAAGGGATCTAAAAGATCATGGAGTCCAATCCTTTGTTTAACAAAGATGAGATTGTAACACAAAGGGACAGTAAAAAGGTCAGGGCCACACAGGTCTGCTCCATAGCTGGGGCTCAAATTTTCCTTCTGACTTCAAGTCCGGATTCTTTTCTACAGCACCATGTTTTTATCTTTTAGTTATGAAAGTGATGCTGACCACAGACGTGATGGGGAGATTGAGTCTTCCCATTGATATAAAGAAAGACAGCTTAAGGTCTAGTTTCCAGAATTATAAAGAGGCAAACTCTAGGATAGGAGAAGGCCATCCCACTTTAGTTATATCTTCATGATGTCCAAACCTTAGCACTAGAAGGGACCTCAGCAGCTATAAAATTCCAGCTCTATCTGAATAACCTTGAGTCCCCCATAAGTCCTTTAATTACTGGTCATTGATCATCTGAAGGACTCCAGTGAAGAGGAGCAACTGTGTATAGCCTATTCCATTCTATTCCATTTTTGTATAGTTCTGAATATTAAGAAATTGTCCCCACTTTAAGTTTAAATTATCAGCTTAGTAGCTTCCAGATGTTGCTCCTATTTTTGGTTTAGTGCCAACCAGACCAGATCTAGGGGCAGCAAGGTGATACAAATAAGTACTGACTTAAATCAAGCCTCAGACACTTACTAGCTTAAAAAAAAAATCTCTATTTGCCTCATTTTCCTCTATTGTATAAAAAGGATAATCCAACACTTATCTCACAGGGTACTTGTATCGATCAAATGAGATCATATTTACAAAGCACTTAGCACAATGTCTGGCATTTTGTGGAGACTATATAAATGCTCATTCCCCATTTGTAAATGCTTCCTCCATTTACACATATCAGACTTTTAAATACTTCAAGACAATGATTATGCTGTTTCCTTCCTCCCCAGGTGCCCACAAAGTCTTCATTTCTCCAAATAATCCTCAGTTTTTTTACCTGATCATTGATATGATATGATTTTGAGTATTGTCACTATACTGATCATCTTCTGAATATGTGGTGACATGTTGATATTCTTCCTCTCTGGTCTATCCTACTTTAAGTCCCAATAATATTAGTTCCACACTTCTGGGAAAAAATAAAAATAATCTCTATGTGTGTCTCTGGTCAAATCAAAGAAAATCCTTAGATGGATTTTCTTTATAATTTTAGTAAATTTGTACTTTCAAATGGTTTAACTAAGCAATTTTGAGATTACATATGTTACTGAATTTTGTTAAAAATCCATCATTGGTGCTTAAAAAAAATGAGATAATATTTGTAAAGATTTTAGCACAGTGCTTGCCACAAAGTAGGGACTTAATAAATGTTTATTCCTTCCCCACCCCCTTAGTACTGTGATGATACAGTACAGTGATGATAGTAACTTCAGTCTATAGGAGTAAATAGGAAGAGGTGACAGAGAAAATGGTATAAAAGGGAGCAAAGAGGTACCTGCAAATCAGTAGAACTTATGCAAACCATCTTCTTAAGACAATATCCTTTTTGGATACTGGAATCACTAGACTATTCCACACCAATCAGATGAAAAAAAAGAAGATAGGAGTACAGGGGTCATTTGGTATAAATGACCACAGGAAAGGCATCAAAAATGGCACTAAAAATATGTCCAGTTAATGGATATTAAATTAGGAATTGCAGAACTCTCAAATTTAAAAGTTGCATTTTACTTTAAAAGTTATCTAGTTCAACTACAGATGTCACAGAATCCAAGATGGAAAATAACTTAAAGATGAGTAATACAATTCCTTCATGTTATAGAAGAGCAAACTGAAGAAGAAACAAGTTAATTGACTTTCCAGTCATGCAACAATGTGTCTGGGATGGCACTTGAACCTAGAAGTTGCATACTTCAAGTTCAGATCCCTATCTGATACAAAAACCTGCCTCTCACATAATGAAATTTCTCTTGAACATCCCTGATTGATTATAACCTAGAGAATCTATTGGTAGTTTTCTGTTGAGGATTAGGTACATCTTTCATTTTTGGACAAAACTATTTGCTAATTAGATTCATTCAATTCCTTTCAATAATATGCTCCAGAAATGATGCTAAGTGCTGAGGATAAGAAGATGAATGTCCCTCCCCCACAATACATACATATCTACATATACACACACATATACATATATGTGCACACACATATATATACATACGTATATATGCTAACAAGTATCACAATATTTATGTTTGATCTCTATTATTAATTGTTTTTCAATACGACTTTGTCTTGACTCTCCCAAATACCTTAGTTGTGATCCAAGTGAGTATGTTCCTAGTTGTCAAAATCCTTCTTAAAATGTGATTCCCAAAGTCAGACATAGTACTCTGCATGTTGTATGATGCTGGAAAAGAGGAAATAATGTGACATCTTGTTAGAACTGGATCCTATGCTTATTTTCATGATAACTGCTAAATTTTCACAGCTAAAAAGAACCTTAGTCCTATCCCTATTGTCTCTTAATCATGGTTAAATATTGTATAACCTATTAAAGATGATGTATGTTGAATAATTTTGAAAACTATAAAGAACTATAGAAATGAAAGGTATTATTATTAATAATGATATTATTAATGTACTGAGATTTCTTTAGCTGTATTAAAAAAAAAATAATGGCACACAGTTCAGTTTATTCTAGTAGCTGACTGAAACCTCCAGGAGAAAATCACTCTGTCTTTGGAAATGGCCTTTGGAAGCAAGAAAATCTCCTTCTTCTAGGTTTATGATAAACATAAATCAAGATAATTGAAAGTAATAGAGGAGAAAAAAATATTCTGGTCTTAAGAATATCTGAATATTCGTGTGAGGTTGATATAAATAATTGTAGCCTGAAGGGACTAATTCATTCAAAGGCTCAATCTCCCTACATCTTTCCCTTTTTCTTTTCCTCCCACACAGGCATATGTCTGTGATCCTACATGAATCACTTAAATTATAAGAAGAAAAAAAAACATATAGACATTTTTGTCTCTATGAAGATAACATTTATTCTATAATATATTTGATAAAAATCCAAAATTTTCTGTTTAAAAGACACCTTGATTCAGTTCCTTAAATTGTCATTATCATTATCATTGTTGCATCATCAGCCATAACATAAAGTAATGGATGTGGAATCAGAAGACATAGTTTCAGATCCCAATTTCTCTATTTATAGCCTGTGACTTTGGGTATGTAATTTCACCTCTCTTGACATTGCTCTCTCACTAGCATATATACTCTTGACTATCTCATCATCTTGTAATCAGGTAGAGTGGTCTGGAGGAAAATGATTCCAGATTCAGGGAATTTTGTGAATCCACTCTCTTAAGCCCCACTCATCGAATTCACTTTCAATAGTTAGTCAGTTGACACAATCGGCTTAAGGCAAAGTTGTTTGCATAAATGACACTGAATGAACATTATGGAGGGTAAACATTCCCCAAAACCTAGCCTACAAATTCAGTTATGAAAACAGAATAAACTACTGGAAAGACATGCATATAAGGAACACATGTGGCCAAGATACCTAAAATCTTAAGCATTAAAGGTCATTTATGTTGTCTTTCTTTCCCAATAATGGTTTCTTTTTCTGTGTGTATTTAAATTTATTTATTTAAGTTTTCAACTTTCATCTCCCCAAAATTTTGGGTTCCAAATTTTCTCCCCATTTCTCCCCTCCGCCACCCCAAAATGCTGAGCATTCTAATTACCTCTATCACCAATCTGTCCTCCCTTCTAACATTCCTCCCTTCCCTTATCCCCATCTTTTCTTTTATCTTGAAGGGCAAGATAAATTTATATACCCCATTACCTGTGTTTCTTATTTCCTAGTTGAAAGAACAATACTCAACAGTTGTTCTTATAACTTTGAGTTCCAGCTTCTCTTCATCCTCCCTCCCTATCCATTCCCTTTGGCAAGGCAGGCAATTCAATATAGGCCATATGTGTGTAGTTTTGAAAATGACTTCCATAAGAGTTGTGTTGTGTTAGACTAGCTATATTACATTCTATCCTATCCTACCCCCTGTTTCTTCTATTTTATTTTTTGATCCTATCCTTCCCCAAGATTGCTCCCTCCCCTCACTGCCTTCCCTTCCATTATTGACCCCATCCTGGTTATCCCCTTCTCCCCCACTATCCTGTATTGTAAGATAGGTTTTCATACCAAAATGAGTGTGCATTTTATTCCTTCCTTTAGTTAAATGTCAGCTTCTTGTTTTTTTTTCTCTCACTTCCCCCCTTTTTCCCTCCACTGAAAAGTCTTTTACTTGCTTCTTGTATGAGAGATAATTTGCCCCATTCCATTTCTCCCTTTCTCCTCCCAATATATTTCTTTCTCACTGCATAATTTCATTATTTTAAGATATGATCCCATCCTATTCAACTCACCCTCTGTTCTTGTGTGTGTGTGTGTGTGTGTGTGTGTGTGTGTAATCCCACCAACTACCAAGATACTGAAAAAAAGTTTCAAGAGTTACAAATATTGTCTTTCCATATAGGAATGTAAACAGTTCAACTCTAGTAAGTCCCTTATGATTTCTCTTTCCTGTTTGCCTTTTCATGCTTCTCTTCATTTCTACGTTTAAAAGTCAAATTTTCTTTTCAGCTCTGGTCTTTTCATCAAGAATGCTAGAAAGTCCTCTATTTCACTGAAAGAACATTTTTTCCCTTGAAGTATTATACTCAGTTTTGCTGGGTAGGTGATTCTTGGTTTTAGTCCTAGTTCCTTTGACTTCTGGAACATCCTATTCCACACCCTTCTATCCCTTAATGTAGAAGCTGCTAAATCTTCTGTTATCCTGATTGTATTTCCACAATACTTGAATTGTTTCTTTCTAGCTACGTGTAATATTTTCTCCTTGATTGGGGGACTCTGGAATTTGGCCACAAGGTTCCTAGGAGTTTCTCTTTTTGGATCTCTTTCAGGCTGTGATGGGTGGATTCCCTGAATACATATTTTGCCCTCTGGTTGTAGAATATCAGGGCAGTTTTCCTTGATAATTTCATGAAAGATGATGTCTAAGCTCTTTCTTTGATCATGACTTTCAGGTTGTCCCATAATTTTTAAATTGTCTCTCCTGGATCTGTTTTCCTGGTCAGTTGTTTTTCCAATGAGATTTCACATTATATTCCGTTTTTTCATTCTTTTGGTTCTGTTTTGTGACTTTTTGGTTTCTCATAAAGTCATTAGCCTCCTTCTGTTCCATTCTAATTTTGAAAGAACTATTTTCTTCAGGGAGTTTTTGAACCTCTTTTTCCATTTGGCTAATTCTGCTTTTGAAAGCATTCTTCTCCTCATTGGCTTTTTGAACCTCTTTTGCATATTTAGTTAGCCTATTTTTCAAGGTGTTATTTTCTTCAGCATTTTTTTGGTTCTTCTTTAGCAAGGTGTTGACCTGCTTTTCATGTTTTTCTTGCATCTTTCTCATTTCTCTTCCCAGTTTTTCCTCTACCTCTCTAACTTGATTTTCAAAATCGTTTTTGAGCTCTTCCATGGCCTGAGCCCATTGAATATTTATTTTGTATGTTTGGGATACAGAAGCCTTGACTTCTATGTCTTTCTCTGATGGTAAACATTGTTCTTCATCATCTGAAAGGATGGGAGGACATATCTGTTCACCAAGAAAGTAACCTCCTATAGTCTTATTTTTTTCCCCTTTTGCAGCATTTTTCCCAACCAATTACTTGACCTTTGGGTCCTTTGTCAAGAGTAGAGTATACTCTGGGAATCTGTGAGATCTCAGTTCCTCCAAGGAGGCACGATTGAGCGTCTACTGGTCTGGATGCAGAGAGGGATTTTTGTGCCCAGAATCTTAGCAGTTACCTCCCCACAGCCACCTGGCCTCCAGTTCTCAAGTCAGCACTGGAGGAGGATTTTCAGATAAGCTGGATGGGCAGGGATGCCATTCAGTGTGAGACAAAGGCCATCTCGGCCAGGGCCCCCACACAGGGCTGAGGTAAGACTCAGCCCTTCAGTGCCCCCAGGGTTTTTACACTCCAAAAATGTGACTGCTGCACCTGTGATGTAGCCTTTGAGGCAGCTGCCTGCTGCCAGAGCTATGGGAAGTCCCTTCTCCCTTCCTAGGCAGCTGGAAAAACCCTGTCAGTGACCTTTGGCACCTTTGGTTTGAGGGATCTTCAAACCTGCTTTTGCTGGTACTGGGGATTAGGTGACTGGAGATTCTGCCCCCAAGGGCTGTTTGGGAGCCATATGCTGCTTGGCCAAGGCTGGACTGGGGTCCGTGCTTTGCCCCACATCTGGCGCAATCTACATTTCTCGTGGACCTTTCAGGTCACCATGGGCTGTAAATCTCCTCCACTCTGTTGTTCTCCACTTCTGCTGCTCCAAAATTTGTTGAGAGTCCCTCTCGACAGGTATTTTATGGGCTGTGGGGGGAGACCCTGTGTATGTGTGTCTTTCTACTCCACCATCTTGGCTCTGCCCCCCTCTCCCCCTTAATGCTTTCTTGATCCTCCTGCTGGATAAAAAAAAAAATTCAATTGGGAGGATTGCTCTCCTGGAACCCTGGACTTAAAACTCTCCACAATTCAAAATGAATTACACAGTTGGATCCTATAGGTTTTTTCTCTGTTAGTCACAGAAAAACATTATAACTGAGGAGAGAGAAATTTCCTGTACCATGCTCACCCTACCCTAGAAAAGGGTAAAAGGGAAAGATCAAGAGTGATTCCTTTTCAAGATCTAGGCCCTTTCTCCAAAGCCAATTCTTCTTTCAACTACCAGAACTGGCATTCCTCTCAGAATTGTCCTATTTTTTAAGGTAACCTGGAACCTTCCTGATATTGTAGCTCTTTACTGTCCTAAAATTCTCCTGAGTTGATTAGAAAACTGCTTTGCAAAGCCTAAAGGATGAAAGAGAGGTAAACATTTTTTGAATACTTCATTAAACTTATCTATCAAAATATTAAAGGGATGCACTCTTTTTCATCTTTGAACATGTTGCAAAGGACATGAGCTATTCAAGTTTTGCATGCAACTACTGTAACTCTGAAATGGTCAAAACATTGCATTTCTTTATTTCTTTTACCTGTCTTTTATAGACTGATTTCATGTGGTGGATCAGGGAGCATTCAATTGATCAGGAGTCCTCTTACCAATACCCTGCTGTAAAATAATATTGTTTTACTAGATGAGCTCTCCTCCAGTTCTAAAGATCTATGAAACATAAGTTATTTAAGGATATGACTATAGAATGCAAGATTTATCAGATCCTACAATATTTGACAGTTTTTATGATTACATTGAGAGCTATCACATATCTCTGTCAACCAAGGAGCCACTTAGCTAAGTACTGAGATAAATGCCCAAACAGTCAGCCATAAAATGATTATTTTTTAAAAATAATTTCATCCCATATCTATCTACTAAGAAAACAACTGTATATTGCCTTAAAATTTTCAAAGAACCTGATATATGCCATCTCATTTGATGACTATACTAACCACGTGTCTTAGCTGCTATTATTATCCCCATTTTATAGCTGAAGAAACACTGAGAGAGGTTATATAACCTGTCCAGGGTCAAATAGCTATAAGCAACTGAAACGTGACTTGAAGTCAGGTCTTCCTGATTCTAGGACCAATGTTCTAACCACTATGAAACTAGTTGCTAAAAAGGACAAAAACATAGTTTTTTTGTGTGTGTATGTGTGTGTGTGTATATTTGACCCTAGGCAAGACTATTTTTCTCCCTCAATTTCCTCATATATAAAATGGAGATAATACAATTACTGAATTCACAGCCCTGTGAAGATATAATTATGCATTTATATACATATGTATGTATATATATGGTATATATACATATATACAAATATGTTATGTAGACATGTGTGTATTATATATACATGTATTACAAATGTTACATATACACATATATGTATACATTTATATGTATATATAATACACATATACATACATACATAAACACATATATGGCATATGTATAATGCTGTTTGGAAACCTTTTAGCACTATATAAATTCTAGATGTTATCATTATAATGGAGGTGAAAATATGTGCATAGCTTTGCACATGAAAGATATATACCGAGTAAATGAAAGATAACATTAGGAAGGAGATTTAACTACCTCAGATAGAACCCTTATTCAAAGGGAAGAAGATTCCCTTGCCCCTACATTTGCTAAAATGATATTATGAGTCAGCAGGTTATGTTGACTTATATGACTGTGGAAGTCATGTCTAGTCATGTCAGTGGTTTAAGACTTAGTCCCATGAACCAATTAAGTCTGCAGGAAGGATTAATTGTCTTTTTAGTGAGAAAAGTGAGCCTATATGACAGAATTAAAAGCCATGTCTGGTGAATTTTTAGATACAGATGTGACAACTGCCTTGGATTCCAACTCTATTTGTAGTAGATGTTTTGCTATAGCTGGATTTAAAAAAGGAAGGCTTCAATGAAAAATTAATTGAACTAGACATGGAAAACATTTATATATATATACATATATATATATATATATCTTTTAATTTGGTTCATTTAAATGCACATGGTTTAACTTTAGAGCAACAAAAAAAAATCACAAAATAAATGGGGGCACCATCCCCAAACTGGGATGGGGATGGTCAATACTTATCAAATTACAAGAGCACCCATCATCTCACCTAAGGCAGAGAGCTAAAAATTCTAAAATTTAATAAGACCAGGGATATCCTCAATGAGCCTTGACATGATAGACTTCAGGTTGAGGCAAGAGGATAACAAAATACATGACAATTCAGTGAAAGGTTACTCCAACGACTTGGCACATTGTGCTCTCACTGAGCTCTCTATAGTATGAAGGTTATAAGTCATAAGTTTGTCATCATTATCTGCATCAGGGCAACTCAGGAATGCTGGAGTTTTATAGGAGGGGATGGTCCCTTGCTGATTGGTTTCTCATATTTGCTGTGATAGATGGGCAGACAATAGAAATTTCAAAAATGATACAGGAGTTAATCACCTGACAAATAAAAAGAAAATAAGTTTGCCAAGGAGACAAGGAGATAAGGAAGAGACAGACTTCACAAGAAAGATTTCCTCACACACACACACACACACACACACACACACACACAAGGATTAATTTGGGCTGTAATAGTAGCAAATGGTTAAAACACCATGCCTAGCTCAGTAATTTACTTGTCTGTTATTGAACATCAGATTATTAAATCCTCAGATTTTTTAACTCTCCTCTGTCACTTTTCCCTTTAGCTACTCCATTCATCTGCTTACATGGTGATTTCAAAATATAAATTTAGAACATGTTTGTCCAAAATGATTACTGATGTTACCCTTACAAAACATCTTGACCTGAAGTGTTGACTCTCAATCCACCAAAAAAGATGGAATGAGTTCCTTTAGTTATGCTTCAGGAGAGCGTGCCCATTTCAGTTCACTACAGAAAATCCTTAAAAAGTGCCTGTCACATGCAAAAACACTGTGTCCATATATGCAGCATAGGTATAAGGTTCAGAAAGGGACATACTCCCTGCTTCAGAGAATGTATTGATTTAGAACCTTTCAACCCAGATTCAAACAATGCCAGGTTGAAATGTGATACTTGCAACTGTCACAGTGCCTTTGTTTATAGCCAAGGAATCCAGGAAAGGTGAAAAGCTTCCAGATGGAGTGATAAAAATAGCACTGGGCTTAGAAATAAGACCCATGTGATCTATTTTAGGGGATCATTCATTAATTTAAATTCCACTTTGTTCAACACTTTGGGCCTCTAATTCCAATATAATTTATCAAACATTTATAAAGGATGTGCTATGCACACATCATTGTTCTGGACACTAGAAATGAAAAATGGAAAATAACTCAAAATTGTTTCCTATATTCAAAGAATAAATTCTGTATTTCATTAAAAATGAGTGCTATCTTCTAATTCTACAAAATGACAATAATAATACCATTTTATAAAACACTTTATGATTTGTAATACACTCTACATTTTATCTCATTTGATCCTCATAAAAATTCTGTGGGTTATGCACTCTTATTATTCCCATTTTACAGGTGAAGTATCTGAGACTGAGAGATTATATTCCTATTTCCATGTCACACAGTAAGCATCTGAGGTGGAGATCAGATTGCCAAGTCTTGTTCCCAAGGCTAATACTATCCATTGCACCACAGATGAATTTCGTAGGATCCCTCCAGTTCTGTATATGAGGGCTGACTAACAGACTTCCATTGCATAGATAAGTTAATCTCATGACTTGTAAGTAGTCCACTTCAGTTTTTGGGGGGTTTTTTGGTTTTCTTTTTTTGCCCAAAGTGGTTCTATAGGCCTTTGAGTTACAAAAATTTCTTCAAATTTTGATGCTGTTCTTCATTAGTGCTGTATAATAGCAAGAAGTAGATTGTTCAGACAGAGAGAGACATAGATGGAGAGAGACAGAGAGAGAGTAAAAAGACACACATAGAAAGGAAGGAGAAAGAGGGAGATAGAGTCAGAGAAGAAACAGAGAGAGACAAGGAGAGATGGTGAGGGTGAGAGACACTGGAGAGAAAGAAACACATAAGGAACAGAATAAAGAGATTCATACAGAAGAAACAGAAAGAAATAAAACCAGAGAGAAAGGAGAGAGGGGAAAAAGAGACAGAGAAAGGACACAGAGAGAAAGAGACAGAGAAAGGAAGAGAGAGGGAGAGGGAGACGGAGACAAGAGACAGAAACAGAGATATAGACAGAGAGGGAGACATAAAGAAAGAGAAAGATGGACAGAGAGGCAGAGAGACAAGAGTATGTGGACCCATATTTGCGCAATTGTCTGTGTTCCACTAAAGTTCTGCTCGGATGATTAGTCTTAAACTAAATGAAAACCTGTGCTCTTGAAGGTTATGAAAATGTAGTGCAAACTCTGATATCTGAAAAAGCTTAAGGTATAGACTAAGTAAGTGATGGACTGTGTTTGTGCTCTCTGAGATCATGTAGGTAATTCTGAATAGATGCCATTGACGATTGTAGAAGGATAGGGAATACCAATATGTAATGAAATACAATGAAAATGTCCTATTTCAAATGGTATCTTAAATGCCTCCAAACTTTATTGCCATGACTTGGTGTTCAGAGAACAAAGAACTCCCAGTTTTGATGGTTTAGAGAGTCACATTCTAGGAGTTCTATATAAAAGAACAGGCCAACCATTTCAGACTACAGAATGTATAGGCCACATGGAGGGATCAGAGCTGTCTCAAAATGAACTTGAGAGCTCCCAGGTATTTCATAGACAATGTAATTTCTTCTTGAATATCTCTCCACCTCCCTTCACCCCCAAGACAAAATGCTCTGTTTCTCAAATACCATCTGTGATACTAAGGGTCTCAGTATGAGGAGAGATCAAATACTGAAGAATTCTCCAAATGGTAATCGAGTGAGATGAAAGTCAAACATAAAAGCATCTACATCATCACTCGAGATTGATAGGCAGCCATGGGGGCTGAGGCAGGCAGGGATAAGAGCTCACTGTGTGTCTGCTCCAGAGAAGAATGCCAGCCAATAATTAACAATCCAGGCCAATAGTCAGACAAGTGAAAAAATCAATATGCTAAACTCCTTTCTTCAGAGGCTTCAACTCTCCACGGTGACAACTGGAGCTTTGCTGTGCTTGTTCAGCCCTCCCTAACCCTCCTTCTGCTCTGATTATTCTCAGCAGCTCATTCCCATCACTCACAGTCCTTACACAACTCCCCAGCAATTGCACAAAACCAGTTTCCCAGGCACAACCCTTCCAGATGCGAAGTCTAAAATCATGCAAATTTCTCTTCATGTCTTATAAAACAAATGCAGAGGGACTTTCATTCAACAGATGTGACAGGGGCAAATACCTAGGGATTGCTCTAATATTTCCCACTTTTAGTAAAAGGTAATTTGTATAATTTTCTGCCCCTCCCTTCAAAGAAAATCCATTTTTATTTTTATTTTGTTTTTGCATAATATTACAGATCTCTTGCCTGCATGCATATGGATGTTACATCACCTTGATCACAATTAGATCAATAAGTCAATCAATTCAGCAAACTGTTTGCAGGAATTCTGCTAGTGTCCTTTTCTAGCCCCAGCATATGTGACCAGTCCACAGCAGGGACATTAATAACCTTTGAGACATTAATAACCTTTGAGACATTGATCTAAATCTGTGATCTTCTTGAAAAGATTTTTGACATTCAGTTCATTGGTTCTGTTGTTTGACCAGAGAGAATAATCTGTCAAATGTTATTAGTCATGAAAGAATGTGAATGATTTTGTCTACCCATCCTCACTTACTATGAGAAAGACAGCTCCTGAAGATGTGGTATATTCGATAGTTCTCACTTCAAAAAGTTGGCACATAAATAGTACATAAATAGGGCTACTCACGATCTTTAGGACTTTGAAACAAATGTGTTCAGTGCCCAGTGATGAAAAACACAGTGTTATATTTATAGTTTTCTTTGTTCAGTTTTCTTAATTGACCACAACAACAGCAAGCAAGTTTATGCCAGCATCATGATTCCCATTTTACAGAGGAGACAACTGGCACTTAAGAGAGGTATAACATTTGCCCATGGGCAGACAGTGAATAAATAACAGAACCTAAGTTCTCATATCCATGTCTTTTAACTCCCCTCATCCATTGTTCTTTGTTTTATACCACAATACCATAGAGTCCTCTTTTTTATTTTATCTTAGCAGATTTCTAATCTTTATATATTTTAATAATTTTTTTTTACTATTTTCAATTCCATATTCTCTTCCATCCACTAAAAAGGCAAACAATATGATATCGAGTACAGATATGAAGTAATGAAAAATAAATTTCTGTCTTAATCATGTTGCAAAAAAAGCAAAAAAATTACAAGTAACAAAAAAACAAGTGTTTCCATCTGTGCTCAGAGGTCATCAGTTCTCCCTCTGGAGGTGAATATCATTTTTCACTATGTGTATTTTGTAATTATCTTGAATCATGTTATTGATTAGAGTAGCTAAATCTTCCACAGTTGACCATGGTGATACTGTTGTTATTACTGTGTACAATATTTTCCTGATTCTGCTTACTTCATTTTGCATCAATTCATATGTCTTTCAAGGTGTTCATGAAACCATCCTGCTTGTCATTTTTTATTGCACAATATTATTCCATCACAATCATGCACCATAACTTATTCATCCATTTCACAACTGAAGGATATCTTCCCTCAATTTCTACTTTTTTGATAGAGATCTCTTTATCTTTTTTTTAATGAATGACAAACATTTCCCCATAGCATATTGCTCTAACTCCTTTTCAGACACTTTCTGTAAATAAATCAAGTCTATTGTTAATGTCATCTTCTATTTGTTTTTAAATGCATCCACTAGACTACTAAAATCCAGTCCACATTATAGCTTGAAAAAACCTAAACATTCACCTTCTTCCTCAGTTTACTGTTAAAGGTATATGAGGCCACAGAAAAACAACAATACCAAAAAAACCATGATAAATATTGACTTTAAACTTAAATGACTATGAGAGAAAAAATATCTTGGGAAAACTTGGACAGGCCCTGTGTATATACAGTCAAGAAAAATAACATTACAAACACACACATAGCAAGAAGTCTTAATGTTTTTAATCTAATCAATTCCTACACATGTCCCAAATAATACTTTTACCTATGAATAGTGGTTAAAGAATCCAGAAATAATGTAAAAATAACCAAAACTCACATTTGTGCTGTATTTTGGTGTCTGTTAGCTTGTTTTCCTCTTAGTTTGTTACAGCACTTTTTTTTCTCGTCATTGACATAAGGTAATTGAAAGGCAGACATCATCATAATTAGCTTATTGGTCATAGGATTATCATCTGGTATGATCTCCCAGTTTTTGAGATGAGGAAACTAGAATGCAGTGATATCATGCAACTTTTCAAAGGTAACACAGGTCATCATGATAAAGTTGGAATTTACACCTAGTTCCTATAGTTCTAGTGTCTTTTATACCAGGCCTGAGGAAACAGAAAGGTTAACAAGGGAATGGACATTTTCAAGATGACATGGGTATCAAGTCAGTCAGCAATTCAGTCAATAGACATTTATTTAGTGCTTACTCTGTGCCAGTCACTATGCTAGCTCCCAGGGATACAAAGAAAGGCAAAAATAGTCCCTGCTTTAGAAAGCTCATAGTCTAAAGGGGGAGAAACCAGACAAACCACTAAGAGAATATAAAATCAAAACAGTAATTTGGTAATTTCTGAAAGAAGGAGCTAGTACCAATGTGTTTAGAACACACACACACAAGAAGTCTGTAAAGCCTAATTTCTCTTGACTTCTCTTTCATCTCAACTGACCTTTCTTTTCCATGGAAAGGAATCTTGCAGGAAGTAGGGGTTTAAATTATGTTTGAAGGAAGTCAGGAAAGGAAAGAGACAGAAGAGAGGAGGATGCAGATTCTATACATGGGTGGGGAAAGCCAGTGAAACGACACTGAGCCAGATCACAGAGTTGTATCAGAAAGAAGGAGAGAAATGTTATTGGATTTTAGAGCATATGGGGGAGGGGGCAGCATATGATGTAAGAAGACTAGAAAGGTAGGAAAGGGCCAGATGGAGCTTTTTAAAGGCAAATAAGAGGGTGCTATATTTCACAATCACTAGAAAACCAGTAGAGTGGTTTTTGCTTGTCTTGTTTGTTTTGTGATATATATAAGAAAGTAGCATATTCGGAACTGTGCTTTAATCAGATTGTTTTTATAATTTAATGGAGGTTACACAGAAGTGAGGAAAGACTTCTGACATGGAGATTATCAAGTAGGCTATTGTAATAATAGTCCAAGCATGAGTAATTGAACTGTGGTTGTGGTAGCATTAGAGGAAAGAAGGGATTGTATGGGAGAGATGTTGAGAACATACATAACATAAACAGGTATTGGCAATAGAAAGGACATGAGGAGGCAAGAGGGAATGAAGAGTCAAGAATGATACAAATAGTAAGCTTGGATGTCTGGGAGGATTATGGTAGACTAAACTGTAATAGATGTACTTCTTTCTTTAAAGGATTGAAATGAAAAATTTCATATGCTTTAAAGTACTAGAAAAGTGGAAGATAATATAGCATTACCATATAGCACAATCATTGATTTATGTCATTTTTTATTTTGTTTTGCTGAAATAAAGTTTCCTACTTTCACTCATTAATATGAAACATTTATTGACATTAGACTGGTAAAAGGATCAAGTTACATCTCCTTCACTTCAGAGGAAGGGTTAAAAAATCTATGGCAAAAAATGATTGCTATCTCTATTGTGAAAACACACACACACACGCATATACATGTCTATGATGTAATTTCAATTTCCACTTCTCTATAGAGCTTTAGCAGTATACACTCAGCTGAAAATGCAAAAAGAAGTGAGTGTATGAATAAAAAGAAATTATATTGTGAACCTTAAAGTACCATACAAATGGTTGTTATGATGATGATGAAGATGAAATTAAACTGAATATATTTTGCAAGTCCAGGATATAGAAGGAGTTTTCTCCCCTCTTTTACTACTCAAAAGAAATTTTGAAAGGCTATCGTATATCACCATGAATATTAACCATAAATCTCCATCTACTCTGACATTCCTTTTACCATTACCTGTAAAACACACACACACACACACACACACACACACACACACACACACACACACACACCCCAAGAGAGAGTTTGCAAGCCATTTTAATATGAAAATGAAAATAAAGTCGCATTCTGATGACTGTAACACAACATGGGCAATTTTATTGAAATAAAGAGCTAAGAACAAAAATACTCAATAATTATTTTATTGATGTGTAGGAAATGAATTATTCATGCTCTCAAAGTATCTGTGGATAATTCTAATTACCTGCTTTTAAAGGATATGAGATCCACTGAAAATACATTAACAATTTTGATTGAACACCTGCTATCCAGTAGAACATAGCAAGCATCCAGCCCCAAAGTGCCCTACGTGGATGTATGTAGGTGTGTGTGTGTGTGTGTGTGTGTGTGTGTGTGCACATGCTCATGTGCATATATTCTTCTGATTCATTGGTAAATATAATATTGTTCATTATATACTGCTTTATTTGGCTTTCAATATAATATTTGCTAGATCATTTGAGGCAATATAGGCAAAATACCAAGTGCTAGAGATAATTATAAAATGTTTTCCCCACCTTTTTATTGAGTCTCTTTATTTGTGAATGCTAATGTGAGGATAGAGGTTATGCAGCCTCAGTATCTGGCATAATATCTGCTCAGTCATGGTAATAGCAACGACTCAGTGATAACATAATTGTGCACAAATTAATGAATTTGGAGCCAGAAGACTTGGTTTTGAATTCTGGCTCAAACACTTTTTAGATAGGAGAATAATTGAACCTGTGATTTTGCCAGGAGAGTACTCCTAGATGAGTAAAATTCCTCTACCATGAAAATTAGTACTTTTTTCAGCAATTTTAAGATATTAAGGGCCTTTGCTCTAGAAATCAGACCAGGAGAGCAGTGACCACATCTCCCTCAGATCACATCACCTTGAAAGTAGCAAAAACTCTCAAACCCCCAGAAATAGCTCTGAAAACAGAAGTGTGATAAAGCTTAAAGATTGAGACTGTGCCCCATTCCCTTCTTTCCTAAAACAGAGCACACTTTTTAAATACAGTTCAAAATAAAAAAAATAGGGTGGAAAAATAAGCAAACACTGGAAAAGGATCTGATAATAAAAAGCTAAATATTGATAGTGAAGATGGAGACACACATTTAGAACAAGATGGAGAAGTTTAAACAGTTACAAGCAGAGTATCAAAGACAAATATGAACTGGAAAGAAGTCTAATATGAATTCCTGGAAGAGTTTTAAAAATTTTTCAAAATCAAATATGAATAGAAAGGAAAAAAAATAGGTAAAGAAATGAAAAATTAAGAAAATTAATAAAAAAACCAACAGCTTAGAATAAGTGGATCAAAATACTAATGAAAATGACATTTTAAAAGGCAGAATTGGCACAGAGTCAAGATGGAAGAGTAGAAAGATGCATCTACTCCAGCGCTTCCTCCACAGCCCACAAAATTCCTGTAAAAAATGACTCAACAAATTCTAGAGCACTAGAAGCCACAGAACAATAGAGTGAAAGAGGTTTCCAGCCAAGGGTAACCTGGAAGTCCAGCAGGAAAGGTCTCTCTCACAGGACCCTGAGGGGAACAGAGCCCAGGCTTGGTCAAGCAGCACTAGGAGGAACAGGACCTGAACAGACTTATGGGCCAGAATTCCCAGCAGGGGGTGTCCCAGATCCTTCAACCCACAAGTGACAAAGAAAGTTCCAAAGGTCAGCATGGGAGGGCTTTCCCAGCTGGGCAAGAAGGGAACATGGTTTCCTCAGCACTAGCCCCAAGCAGCAGAAGCAGGAGGTAGGCAGCAAAGGTGGTCAAAGAAACACCTGAGTCTGTTGTCCAGGGAGGTCAGCTTAAAGTCTCTGGTGGAATTGAGCAACTGATCTGAAGCTCAGCCCTAAGTAGAAGGCCTACCCCCACCCAAAGCCCTGGGAGAACTGGGCAGCTGGTTTGAATCTCAGTCTTGTACTGGGGAGAGGAGAAGTACTTGGACCCTCCTCTTGACAAAGGATTCAGAAGTCAAGTAACTGGCTAGAAAAATGTCCAAAAAAAGGAAATAAAATAAGACCCTAGAAGGTTACTTTCTTGGTGCACAGGTGTCACCTTCCATCCTTTCATTCAGAGGAAGTCAAGGCCTCTGCCTTCAGTACTCGCAAAATGAATATGAAATGGATTCAGGCCATTGAAGAGCTTGAAAAGCATCTTAGCAGCCTGCTAAAAGAGAACAAAAAAAAAATGCTGAGGAAAATAACACCTTTAAAAAGAGGCTAACTCAATTGGACAAAGAGGTCCAAAAAGCCAATGAGGAGAAGGAGGCTTTAAAAAGCAAAATTAGTTAAATGGAAAACAAGGTTCAAAAGTTCACTGAAAAAAAATAGTTCTTTAAAAAAGAGAATCGAATCCAGGTAAGCTAATGACTATGAGATAAAACAAGCAATTAGAAAACAAAACCAAAAGTTTGAAAAACTAGAAGATAATGTGAAATATCTCACTGGAAAAACAACTGACCTGGAAAATGGATCCAGGAGAGACAATTTAAAAATTATGTGACTACCTGAAAGCCATGACCCAAAAAAGAGGTTAGACATTATCTTCCATGAAATTCCCAAGGAAAACTGCCAGGATAGTCTAGAACCAGAGGGCAAATTAAATATTGAAAAAATCCATCGATCACCTCCTGAAAGGGACCCTAAAAGAGAAACTCCTAGGAATATTGTGACCAATTTCAGAGTTCCCAGGTCAAGGAGAAAATACTGCAAGTAGCTAGAAAGAAACAGTTTGAGTACTGTGGAAATACAATCAGGATTACACAGGATCTGGCAGTTTCTACATTAAGGGATCGAAGGGTGTGAAATATGATATTCCAGAAGTCAAAAGAACTGGAATTAAAACCAAGAATCACATTCTCAGCAAAACTGAATATAATACTTCAAAGGAATAAATGGTGATTAAATGATATAGAGGACTTTCAAACAATAATGATGAAAGGACCAGAACTGAATGGAAAATCTGACTTTCAAACACAAGAATCAAGAGAAGCATGAAAAGGTCAACATGAAAGAGAAATTATAAGGGACTTACTAAAGTTGAACTATTTACATTCCTACATGGAAAGATTATATTTGTAACTCTTGAGACTTTTCTTAGTATTTGAGTAAGTGGAGCAATCACACACACACACACACACACAGACAGTACAGGTTGAGTTGAATCAGAAGAGATGATACCCATAAAAATAATAAAATAAAAATTAAGGGGTGAAGGAGGAAAATACTGGGAGTAGAAAAGGAGACATGACGGGAATAAGGGAAGGGTGGGGTGTGATACAAAGGAGGGTACATTGAGGGAAGCAGTAATGAGAATACAAGGTATTATGGGGATGGGGAGGGGAGAGATGGGGAGAAAAATTGGCACTCAAAAGTTTGTGGAAATGAATGCTGGAATCTAAAAATAAATTAATTAATTTTAAAAATGCAGAATTTTACAAAAAAGAGAAAAGGTACAGAAATTGGACAAATGAGAAAAAAAGAGTACAAAAGGTTGCTGAAGAAAATAATTCCTTAAAAATTAGAATTGAGTAAGTAGAAACCCATGACTGTATAACACACCTAGAAACAAGAAAAAAGTCAAAAGAATGAAAAAAAAATAAGAAAATATTATCAGAGAAAAAATCCCTAACATGGAAAATAAGAGAGATATTTTAAGACTCATTTAGCTACCTGAATTCTGAGTTCAACGTAAGAAGCTAGAAAAAAATTTTCAGGAAATATTTCAAGAAATAATTGATAAAAACTTCCCAGATAGTCTAGAAAACAGAGAGTAAAATAGAAATGGAAATAACTCACCAATTACCACCTAAAGAAGATTATGTTATACCCAAATTCTAGCATTGTCAGGTCAAAGAGAAAATACTTGAAGTAGCCAGAAAGAAAATATTCAAAAACTATAGAGTAATAGTCAGGATCACACAAAATTTAGCAGCTACCATGTTAAAGGAGCAGAAGTCTTGGAATATGATATACCAGAAGGAAAAAGAACTGGGATTTCAACAAAGAATAATTTACCCAACAAAACTGAGCTTAATCCTTCAGAGGATTAAATGGACTTATGATGAATGAGAGGATTTTCAAACATTCCTGATGAAAATATCATAACTATATAGAAAGTGGGATTTTCACTACAACACTCAAGAGGAAATATAAAAGTAAACATGAAAGAGAAATTATAAGGCACTCAATAAGATTAAGCTATTTTCCTATATGAGAAAATTACACTTGTAACTTCTAAGAACTTCATTATTTTTTAAGGTGATTAGAAAAATTCTTTATAGAAAGAGGGGGCAAGAGGGAGTCAATTATGTTGGAATACAGTAAAATCTGTGAATATGTGAAAAAGAATATGTGATACAAACATAAACACACACACACACAGATATGCACTCAACTGGCAACAGAAATCTAGCTTACCCAACAGGAAAGCAGGAAGGGAAGGTGATAAGAGAAAGCTGAGGTCATTACAGGGCAGGAATATATAAAAAAGGCAGAAATTAGAAGAAAAACAGACTTTAGAAAAGGAGCAAGATATAAAGAGAGAGAGAGAGAGAGAGAGAGAGAGAGAGAGAGAGAGAGAGAAGAGCAAGAAAAAGAAAATAGGAGAAAGGGATATGTTACTAATGGAGGGAAGTGTTAGTAAACATAACTATGAATGTGTGTGACTGGGATGAACTTATCCATCTTATCCATGAAAGAGAACTGAATATCAGAAAGAATCACAAAACAAAATCCAACAATATGTTGTTTATGAGAGACAAAGAAAAAGAGGGGGGGGAGGGGGGAGGGAGAGAGAGAGAAAGTGAGAGAGAGAGAGAGAGAGAGAGAGAGAGAGAATAAGGAGCTGGAGCAGAATTTACTATGCTTCAGCTAGAATAAAATAAAAGGGTAGTTATGATCTCAGACAAAATAAAAGGAAAATAAGACATGATTAAAAGCAATAAGCAGAGAAATTACATCTTGCAAAAATAGAAGCACATAAAATGAAAAAAATATCAATAGGATTGATATGGATCAATGTTATTGAATTATATGAATTGAATATGAATGAATAATTTCAATACTAAACATATGTGCATCAAAGGACATAGCATTCAAATTCTAAAGGAAAACGTGCAGGAGAAAACAGTAAAACTCTACTAGTAAGGTATCACTAGTATACAAGTTATCCCTCTCAAAGTTAGACAAATGTAAACATGAAACAAATGAGAAAGAAGTCAAGTAGATGAACAGAATCTTACAAAAGTTAGGATAGACCTCTGGAGAAAACTGAATGGGAATAGAAAGGCGTATATATTTTTTTTCTCAGTTATACTTGGCATATTCACAAAAAAAAAATCCATATTTTAGTGCAAAAACTTCACAACAATGCAGAAAAGAAGAAATATTAATTGCAAAATTTTCAGACCATAATGCAACAATGTAGCATTTAATGAAGGGCCACAAAACTATAGATTAAAATTAATTGGAAACTAAATGATCTAATGTTAAAGAATAAAGATCTAATGTCAAAGAACACATCAGAGAAATAACCAATTTCATTAAAGAGAATGACAACAGTGAGATAATACTCTAAAATTTGCAAAATGAATGTTAAAAAATGCTATTGTTACTGGAGATAGAGTCAAAATGGCAGAATATAAGTAGGAACTTATAGAGCTCTCCCCCCAAGCCCAGCCAAATACATGTAAAAAATTATTCTAAACAAATTTTGGAGCTGCAGAACCCACAGAATAGTGGAGTAAAGCAAATCTCTGGCCCAAGATAACCTGGAAGGTTGAAAGGAAGTGTCTATCACACCACGCTGGAAGCAGAGCACAGTTCAGTGTAGGCTGAGTTAGTACACAGAGCACCTGAGCAGGGCTCAGGTGGATTGAATCACTGGCAGCTGTGGCAGTTTCCCGAATTCACAACCCCACAACACTGAGGTCAAATTGGAAGATCAGTGGAAAAAAAAAACCAAAAACTCTTGGGGCCTGTGTGAGAGGGTAGAGTGGTCAGACTGCAGACTCAGAGTAGCAGAGGGGATGGAAGAGCCCACTGCATTCTCAACAGCAACAGAAGGGAAGGAGCAGTGGCTGTTTCTGGAGGTCTAGGACCACAGATTGTGGAGGGATCAAGAACTAGATAGTATTATCCACAACCCCCCCCACCCTAGAAGCAGAGAACTACCTTGACCAAGAGCTCAAAAACAAGTAAATAAATGGGAAATAAGTAAAAGCAAGAAAAAAAAATGAGACTATAGGATCTTACTTTGATGCCAAGGAAGATCAAAATATACAGGCAGAAAAAGAAGAAGACAAAGTTAAGATCCTATGTCCAAAGTCACCAACAAAAATGTGAACTGGTACCAGGACATGGATGAGTTCGAAAAGGATTTTGAAAATCAAGTAAGAGAAATGGAGGGAAAATTGGGAACAGAAATGAGAATAATATAAGAAAAGTATGAAAAATGAATCAACTGCTTGCTAAAGGTAATCCAAAAAATGTTGAAGAAAATAATACCTTAAAAAAATAGACTAACTCAAAAAGCAAAAGAGATTCAAAATTTCAATGAGGGGAAGAATTTGTTAAAAAATAGAATTGGCCTGATGGAAAAGGAACCCCAAAAGCTCATTGAAGAAAATAATGACTTAAAGATTGTAATGGAGCCTATGGAAACTAATGACTTTATGAAAAATCAAAGCAATGAAAAAAAATAGCAAACAATGAGAAATATCTCATTGGAAAAACAACTGACCTGGGGAAAAGATCCAGGAGAGATCATTTAAAATTATTGAACTATCTGAAAGCCATGATTGGAAAAAGAGCCTAGACATCATCTTTCAAGAAATTATCAAGGAAAACCATTCTCATATTCTAGAACTAAAGGGTAAAATAGATATTGAATAAATCCATTGATCACCTCCTGAAAGAGACCCCCAAAGGAAAACTCCTAGGAATACTGTAGCCAAATTCCAGAGCTCTCAGTTCAAGGAGAAAATATTGCAAGCAGAAAGAAAGAAACAGATCAAGTACTGTGGAAACACAATCAATATAACACAAGATCTAGCAGCTTCTATATTAAGGGATCAAAGGGCTTTGAAAATGATATTCCAGAGGAAAGGAGCTAGAATTCAAACCAAGAATCATCTACCCAGAAAAACTGAGTATAATACTTCAGGGGGAAAATGATCATTCAATGAAAGAGAGGACTTTCAAGGATTCTTGATGAAAATACCAGAGTTGAATAGAAAATTTGACTTTCAAATCCAAGAATCAAGAGAAGCACAAGGAGGAGCCAAGATGGCGGAGTAGAAAGACTCACGTATGCTAGCTCCGAATCCACAGCCCATAAATTTCCTGTAAAAAGAACTCCCCACAAATTCTGGAGCAGTCCAAGCTGCACAGGAAAGCAGTGGAGGAGATTTCCCTTCCAGAGAGCCCTGAAAAACCGACCCCAAAGGTCCGTCGTGCACCGGAGGTGGAGCCCACCCCTGCACTGCCCTGGCTGCATGGCCCCTAGGGGAGCAGATCTGAGCAGGCTTCAGGGACGGAACCTCCGGTGGCCGTGAGGGTCCCTCCACCCACAGGTGCTACAGGTCAGTGAGAGAGACTTCTGGGCTGGCCAAGAGGGGAGCGGGGTGTCTCCATAACTCGGTCCCCTTGGGAAGCAGTGGCAGAGGCAGTGGCAGAGGCAGTGGCAGAGGCAGTGGCAGAGGCAGGAGCAGGCAGGAGGTCAGGGCCATTACTGAAGGTCTCTGCATAAACCCCCTGAGGGAACTGAGCCTCGGAGGCGGCCCTGCCCCCACCTGAGCACCAGAACTGAAGCTCACATTGAATAGCAGCCACGCCCGCCGCTGAAAGCCCTGAGGCAGGGGAGCAGCATTTGAATCTCAGACCCCAAGCACTAGCTGGGTGGATCTAGGTGGGGGTGCAGAGGAATCTCAGAAGTCAAGTAACTGGCTGGGAAAATGCCCAGAAAAGGGAAGAAAAATAAGACCATAGAAAGCTACTTCCTTGGGGAAGAGAGGTTTCTTCCTCCTTTCATTTCTGATGAGGAAGTACAATGTTTGCCATCAGGGAAAAACGTGGAGGTTGGGGCCTCTGTATCCCAGACATCTGAGGTGGATGTCTGGTGGGCTCAGGCCATGGAAGAGCTCAAAAAGGATTTTGAAAATCAAGATAGGTGGAGGAAAAACTGGGAAGAGAAATGAGAGAGATGCAAGAAAAGCATGAAAAACGGGTCAATACCTTGGTAAAGGAGACCCCCCCCAAAAAAAGGTGAAGAAAATAACACCTTGAAAAATAGGCTCACTCAATATGCAAAAGAGGTTCAAAAAGCCAATGAGGAGAAGAATGCTTTCAAAAGCAAAATTAGCCAAATGGAAAAAGAGGTTCAAAAGCTAACTGAAGAAAATAGTTCTCTCAAAATTAGAATGGAACAGATGGAGGCTAAGGACTTTCTGAAAAACCAAGAAATCACAAAACAAAACCAAAAGAATGAAAAAATGGAAGATAATGTGAAATATCTCATTGGAAAAACAACTGACCTGGAAAATAGATCCAGGAGAGATAATTTAAAAATTATGGGACTACCTGAAAGCCATGATCAAAAAAAGAGCCTAGACAGCATCTTTCATGAAATTATCAAGGAAAACTGCCCTGATATTCTACAACCAGAGGGCAAAATAAGTATTCAAGGAATCCATCGATCACCGCCTGAAAGAGATCCAAAAAGAGAAACTCCTAGGAACATTGTGGCCAAATTCCAGAATTCCCAGGTCAAGGAGAAAATATTGCAAGCAGCTAGAAAGAAACAATTCCAGTATTGTGAAAATACAATCAGGATAACACAAGATCTATCAGCTTCTACATTAAGGGATTGAAGGGCATGGAATAGGATATTCCAGAAGTCAAAGGAAATAGGACTCAAACCAAGAATCACCTACCCAACAAAACTGAGTATAATACTTCAGGGAAAAATATAGTCTTTCAATGAAACAGAGGACTTTCAAGCATTCTTGATGAAAAGACCAGAGCTGAAAAGAAAATTTGACTTTCAAACACAAGAATAAGAAGCATGAAAAACTAAACAGCAAAGAAAAGTCATAAGGGACTTACCAAAGGTGAACTGTTTACATTTCTATATGGAAAGACAATATTTGTAACTCTTAAAACTTTTAAGTGTCTGGGTAGTTGGTGGGACCATACACAGACATACACACACACACACGCACACACATATACATGCACGCACACACACATACACACATGCACACACATACAGAGGCAGAGCACAGCCTGAATTGAATAGGATGGGATCATATCTGAAAAGAAATTAAGGTAAACGGTGAGAGAAAAATGTGGTGGGAGGAGAGAGGGTGAAATCGAATGGGGTAAGTTATCTCTCCTTCAAGAGGCAAGCAGGAGACTTTTTAGTGGAGGGAAAAAGAGGAGAGCTAAGAAAAAAACACGAAGTTTACCCTCATCACATTCGACTAAAGGAAGGAATAAAATGCACACCCATTTTGGTATGAAAACCTATCTTACAATACAGGAAAGTGGGGGAGAAGGAGATAAGCAGGGTGGGGGGGATGATGGAAGGGAAGGCAATGGGAGGAGGGAGCAATTTGAAGTCAACACTTGGGGAGGGACAGGATCAAAAGACAGAATAGAAACAATGGGGGGCAGGATAGGGTGTAGGGAAATAGAGTTAGTCTTACACAATATGACCATTAGCGAAGTCATTTGCAAAACTACACAGATGTGGCCTATATTGAATTGCCTGCCTTCCCAAAGGGAATGGGTGGGGAGGGAGGGATGGGAAGAATTTGGAACTCAAAGTTTTAGGAACAACTGTTTAGTGTTGTTCTGGCTACTAGGAAATAATAAATACAGTTAATGGGGAATAGAAAGTCATCTGGCCCTATAGGACCAAAGAGAAGATGGGGAACAAGAGAAGGGAGGGATGATAGAAGAGAG
The DNA here is from genome assembly GCA_023548195.1 of Bettongia penicillata ogilbyi. NCBI lineage: Eukaryota > Metazoa > Chordata > Mammalia > Diprotodontia > Potoroidae > Bettongia > Bettongia penicillata. The sequence continues at coordinate 883,658 of JAJHZJ010000609.1, read as the reverse complement.
GGCAGATTGGTGATAGGGAAAATTAGAATGCTCGGTGTATTGGGATGGGGGGAGGGGATAAATGGGGAAAAAATTTGGAACCCAAAACTTTGTGAAAATGAATGTAAAAAATTAAATAAATAAATTTATATTTAAAAAAAATAAAAGAGAAGCACAAAAAGGTAAATAGGAAAGAGATTTTATAACGCACTTACTAAAGTTGAACTGTTTACATGCCTATGTGGAAAGATACTATTTGTAACTCTTGAGACTTTTCTCAGTTATTAGAGTAGTTGGAGAGATTATATTCATATAGACAGTGGGCACAGAGTGAGTTGAATATGAGGAGATGATATCTAAAAAAGTAAAATTAAGGAGTAAGAGAAGAATATATTGGGAAAAGGAAAAAGGGAGTAATAGAATAGGGTAAATTATCTTTCACATAAAAGAGGCCAGAAAAAACTTTTTTTTCAATGGACTGGAAGAGAGGGAAGGTGAGAGGGAAAGAGTGAACCTTGCTGTCATCAGATTTGGTTTAAGGAGTGAATAACCTGAATAAGCAATTTGGTATGAAAATCTATCTTAAACTACAGGAAGTCAGGGGGGAACAAGATAAGCAGAGGATGAGGCATAATAGAAACAAGGGCAAATGGCACAAGGGGATAATTAAAAGTAAACCCTTTTGAGGAGAGACAAGGTCAAGAGAGAGAATAGAATAAATGAGGGTAGGATAGGATGGAAGGAAATATAGTTAGTCTTTCACAACATTACTGTTATGGAAGTGTTTTGCATGACTACACATGCATAACTTTATGAAATTGATTTCCTACTCAGTGGAGATGGGTGGAAAGGGAGGAATTTGTAACTCAAGATTAGTTTTAAAGATGAATGTTAAAAATTGATTTTCATTCAAGTAGTAAATAAAACGTGCAGGCAAAATGGTATAGAAACATATCTTACCCTACAAGAAAATAGAGGGGAAGCAGGTAAGAAAAGGGAGGACTGTGATAGAAGGGAGGGCAGATTACTGCAAGGCATAATTGGAATGCATGCTGTATTGGAGTGGGCAAAAGGGAAAGATGGGGAGAAAATTTGGAACTCAAAAACTTGAGGAGGCGAATGTTGAAAGCTAAAAATGAAATAATTTAAAATTTTATTCTTGCCTGAAAGTAAGGAACAATAAAATACCAAATAATTTCTAAAAGGAGGGAACAACAAAATAAAATAAAATAAGAAAAATCTAAGAATTCCTATTACCTACCCATTTAGCAATCTTGTTGAAAAGGAACATAAAGTTCATTTAGTAATATGACCTGTTCTTGATAAAAATAATATAACTGGAGACAATATGAAATACTCAGGAGTCTTGCTTCCAAGACAAATCTAAGGATTATATGATCACAATTAGAAAATACTCTTCATACAAATAAAGACAGATCTGTACAACTAGAAATATATTTATTGTTCTTGGACAGGTTGAGCCAACATAATAAAATAACACTCATATGTAAGTTAATTTACTTATTCAGTGCCATGCCAATCAAATTACCAAATAATAATTAAGTAGTGCTAAAAAAAGTAGAAATCATTTGTAAGAACAAAAGGTCAAGAATATCAAGAGAATCATTAAATAATTGTGAAGGGAGGTGGCCTAGCAGTACCAGATTTCAAATTATATTAAAAAGTGGCCATCATCAAAATAATATGGTACTGGCTAAGAAATAGAATATCAGGACAACAGAATGAGTAAAGAAGGAATAGAAGCAAATACCAAAATAATCTAGTGTTTGAGAAACCCAAATATCCAAAACTTGGAAATAAGAACTGCACATTTAATTTAAAAAGTTGCTGGGAAATCTAGAAAGCACTTTGGCAGAAATTAGGCATAGACCAATATCTCACACTCTCTGAAATGGATAAATAATTTAGGTATAAAGGAATGTTATAAGTAAATTAGAGGACTATGGAAAAGTACAACTGTCAGATGGATAGATATGGGTAAAGTTTAAGACCACGTAAAAGGCAGGCAGGATCATGTAAATTAAAGTAAGCAATTTTGACTATATGAAATTAAAAACCTCTGTACAATCAAAACTAATAAAGCCAAAGTGAGAAGGAAAACAGCAAACTGGGGAAAATCACAACAAATTTCTCTGATAAAGGACTTATTCATCAAATAAATAGAGAATGGAATCAAACTTATAAAAAATAAGAATCATTCCTCAGTTGGTAAATTATCAATGGATATGAACAGGGAGGTTTACATATTAAAATATCAAAATTATCAACAGTTACATGAAAAAATGCTCTAAATCACTACTGATTAGAAAAAACCAAATTAAAACAACTTTTGAGATACCATACCACACAGGTCAGATTAATTAACATGAGAGAAAAAGAAAATGATAAATCCTGCACGGGATATGGAAAAAACTGGGATCCTAATACACTATTGGGGCAGTTCATTGGCACAGTGGATAAAATATTGACCTTGTAGTCAATAGGACCTGAGCTCAAATCACACCTAATAGCTGTGAGCAGAACCAGGAAAACACTGTACACAGTAGCAACAATATTGTAATAATAATCAGCTGTGCAGGAGTGGGTTATTCTGGTCAAGGCAACAATCCAAGACATTTCCAAAGGACCCATGATGAAAATTTTTATCCACATTCAGAGAGGGAACTAATGAACTCTGAATGCAGATTGAAACATACTTTTTTAAAAAATCTGCTTATATTTCTTGGAAATTTTTGGTAGTGTATTCTTTTGCAATGCAATTAATATGGAAATATGCTTTGCATGACTATATATGCATATAAATACAATAATTGTAGCATATTATAAAATGTATATTTTATATAATTATAAAAACTATATAATTCGATGTCAATTATATATAATTGATATCAAAGTGCTTGCTTTCTTAGGGAGGGGGAAGAGATAGTACTCTGGGAGAGATCTATAACTCAAAATTTTAAAAAAGAAATTACTTTTTTGTGTGGAATTGGGACATTTTTAATCAAATAAAATATTTTTAAAAGAGGTGTTGGTAAAGGCTTCCTATAAAAGATGGGTTTTAAATAGGACTTTAAGAAAGTCATGAAAGTCAGAGACAAACATGGGAAGAGAGAGCATCCCAGGCATGGAGAATAGCCAGAGTAAATGCCCAGGGCTGAGAGATGGAATGTCTAATTCTTGAAACAGCCTAAAGGTCTATGTCACTGCATCAGAAAGTATAAGGCAGGGACTAAGGTAAAAGTAGCTTGGAATGATAGAAATGGGCTAGATTATGAGGGACTTAGATACCATATAAAGGGATTTGTTTTTGATCCTTGAAGTAGTAACAATCCCCTGGAATTTGTGGAGATTATTTATGTGCTCTAAAGCACTGTAAATTTCTGAGTTTATTTTTGTTCCTTTAATTACATCTTCCTTGAATGTTTATGTTGGTATGGAGGACCCCATGTGTTCTCAGAATCACAGAATCTCACAACTGGAAAGAATTTCAGATCATCTGACCCAGTCCTTACCTGAATAGGAAGACAATGATAAAAATTCAAGATCTGACAAATTCTCTCAAATTGGAAAGACTGTGCTGGTCTAGGGAAAGACTGTGTCTTATATCCATGGACAATCCATGAAACTATGAAGAAAGCTTATCACTGAAGGGTTAGCTTCAAGGTGATTTTTTTTTTTTTTTTTTTTAGTCACAGCAGCTCATGAAGACTCTCCTAAGGTCTATGAGAGTTGTGATTTGCATTAGTAGAGTCCATATCCCACTAAATGACTTCTTGATATGTAATTTTAAGTAAGTAGTCTTTGCCTCTATAGATAGCCCAAATTATGTGAAACATGAACATATTGGATTAATTAAAATAAAATTAAGATGAAGAGAAAGTTGACAGAGGTGGATCTAAATATGTTTAACATTTATTTAATATTTAAGCATGTATATTTTAAAACTTCTTCATTTTTGCAAAATGTCCAAGAATACATTGCATCTGTGTTGCATCTATATTTTCTGCTAGTAACAAAACACCTTGTCACCCCAGAATGAAACTGACCAGTGGATGCAGTGGCTTGACATATTGGTAGGATGTTTTTGTTTTTGTTTTTTTATTTTCCTAGTATGTAGTCCACATCATGACTGTAAACAAATTAGAAGTTTTTAATGAGTCCCTACTATGTGCTAGGCATTTTTCTAGGCCTTAAAGATGCAAGCACAATGAATAAACAAATCCTACTCTTAATGAAGTCATATTCTAATTGTAGCATACAAGAATATATACAAATTAAGAAATAATAGTCACTTTCAGGTGACTTAGTTACTTCATTTAACTCTTCAGGGTGAATAGCAAACTCCATGAAAATAGCATGGTCTTAAAACTAGTCTGATCAATTCAAATGGTTGAAATAGGTAGATTATGAAGTAGATTATGGGGTGGGAATATAGTTCGGAATTATTGTGACAATGAGAAAATGATCGATAAGCCCTACCTTGATAAATTTAATTGTATCTTTTTTTAATATATTTTTCCTAGGTGTTATGGAATCATCAAGTAAGTGTTGGGACTCTAAAAATGTGTTGAATATCATTATAATAAAGCCTTATTTAATGAAACCCCTTGTTGAAATGACATTGATAAAACATTAACTACCCTCATAGCAACACCAGAAAAAATGCCCTATTTGTATATTTCTAAAACTACTCATATGAGACTAATTACTATAGTGTTGTATCATCTGACAAAGTTTCCCTGATTTTACTCAATTGATATGCCTGCTAAGCAAATATCATAACAAAGGCCAATTTCCACGGAACAAGAGTTTTTCAAAGCTGCAGACAATATTTTTTTCCTGGTTCATCCATATGGTATACTATATGAATGTTGTTGCATCCACCCATGTGATCAATATCATCCTTCTTATAGTATTCAATACGTGGCCAACATGCATTTTCTCTGGGTCTAGGATTATTTCCCCCCAACCTATTTTCATTCCAATAATAACTCTCTCATCTTTCCCTAATCAGGAATAAGGAAATATCTTGTATGTAAGATGGATTTTGTTATTCTTTTTTAGATAATATTTCTTAGGTTCCATGGCTACCATAATCTCTGGTTCCCAGGTTCATGAATTGTAAACATCTCCTCCGTGCTTGTCAAGCATTATATAATGATAAATAATATACACAATTGTACTTAAAATTGCAAATATCCACACTGTGCAGTGAGATATAATTGTGATATAATGTAAACTTGTGAGGCTATTTCTGGCAAATTGCTTCCTTTGCTGCCTTATAAATCAAGTGGGCACTGGTCAGTAAATGGGTAATATCGGTGTATTACTGTGTGTGCCTTGATCAACTCCCAGCAAGGCTTAGGGGGAACCCATAGGGATTTGGGATTTGAGTAATGCATGTTCCTGCTTCAATTGAGGAGATTGAGGAAAATGATCAAATTGAAATGCTTTGCCTGTCTCAACTGACTCCATTGAGATGTAAGGATAGTTGCCCCTGTTTCTCACCAGCCCCTGCAAGAAGGATGATTAGGGAATGTTGTAGGAGTTGATGCTCCCATTATCAGCCTATTCCATTTGAAAAGACTACCCTAGAATAAAGTAATTTAGTTTATTTAATCTCTTATTATTATTCTTGTCTTCCTGTATGCCGATATCAAGAGTGAACTTGTGCTAGCGTCTCCACCTGTCTTACACTGGCATAGTTGTGTTAACTGTGTTTTAGAGGCTGGAATCCAAAATCTCCAGTGCCTCCTTCAAAACACATCTGCATTATTATTGCTATAGCTTATTAGCTCATGGGCTGTCATAGGCGTTCTGGAAATTGATACAAAATCAATCACTATTGCATCATTCACTCTTAATAACCAACATTTAAATGTGAAGCATTTACTTAACAGTAAGGTAAAAACAAAAATTTTCATAATATTCCTCAATAGAGACCAAAAGCAAGCATAATCAGGATGCCATAGCTACTCAATAGAGGGTTGATTATGTTTGTTCTTCATTTTCAAAGAGGATCATGACATCAAGGAAACGAGGGCATGACTTGCAGTTGACTTTGATTTGAGTGAATGAGGGCTATGCAAGGTCACCAATCTCATTTTCTCTGCCAGAGTCATCTGGATCCAGTGGCCAGATTTTCAACTGGAGATGGTCTAGGATGCAATGGCAGACACCAGCCCTTTTAGGCTAAGGTTCTTTCAGGTTTTCACTTTGAGTGAGGTAAAGCCCATTTAGTGAACAGGTCTCTTTTGAGGATGTGAGTCAATGGATGACTCCTTTAATTAGAAATACGTTAACACTGGCATTTACTCTGAGTCAGGAGTGCCCAGAATATAGCCATTAAGTAGAGCTTGGGCAGAGACTATTGTGGTCCAATCTATGAACTCCACAGTGAAATGGGTTTAAGGTTTGATTTTTGAGAAAAGAGAAAAAAAAAGAGAGGAGACAGAGAGAAAAAGAGAGAGGGAGAGAAAGATATATATATATATATATATATATATATATATATATATATATATATATAGAGAGAGAGAGAGAGAGAGAGAGAGAGAGAGAGAGAGAGAGAGAGAGAGAGAAGGTAGGAAGGAAGGAATATATCCAGCAAAACCCAAGTTAACTGAGTAGCTTCCAGACATCAAAATTTACCTTCCTTGGGAGAGAAGGACAGGGAGATGGAGATGACAAATTGAGTTATCCAACTGCTTGGACTACTCATAGGTCGTGCTTGTCCTTAGTTTTTGGACACTTAATAAAAGAGAAAATCAGAAATATTCAAAATATCCTATTCTACCCAATAAACTCTGACTTCGGTTTCCCACCAATATACACAGTACCCAGTTCTACAGAAACCGATCTGAACGACATGAGCAAAGAAATCCATCTTTCTAGAGAAAATCAAAACTCTAGACTTGAGACCTTGATTTCCTTAAACTTTCAGGAATTATGTGTACCATATGCCATATGAAACTGATTAGTTATTAACTGTTCTCCTTTTCTTCCTCAACTTTCTCTTCCTGGGCAGAGAGCTACTCCTCTTATGATTTCAAGCTGGTGAAACTATGATAAGCTTTTAATTCACAGACACCTTAAAAAGACAATAGAAAAGGGATAATGACTTTTAACCTTAATAATAATATTTATACAATTCTTTAAGGTTTTTAAACTCCTTGGCAAATTTTATTTAATTTTATATTTGTTTCACAGATAACACATGAGAAGCATTGGAATTTTCAGTTTCTAACCTCTAACATATTCACTCTTGATCTGTTCAGAAAGGCAGACAGCTTCAGAGGGATTAATAGTCAGCTTTATTCTTGTCTAGTCTTTTCAGAAAGGTTGCCGATAATGGAAGTATTACTTCCTACAGCATTACCTAATCACTGTTCTAGCACAGGCTGGCAAGAAGGTGGGGCAACTAGGGCAACTACTCCTAAGTCTGGATGGAGTCAATCAAGACAGGCATAGCTCGAACACTCCCCAACTTTCCTCAAGTCTCAATGAAGACCAGTTGAGGCACACACAGATTCCTCTACAGGTTCCCTCTGGTGTACCCTCTGGTTTTCCTGTTATTTTCCCCACTCACTGACTTAATGTCCACTGTTTTATAAGGAAACAAACAAAAGAAGACAAATTACCAACAATTAAGCTCATAAATTAACTTTGACAAGATAGTTATTCTGCAGAAATGTAGTAAATATCAATTATCACCCCATATCTCACAGCACAGCCTCAGTAGTACTGTCTGTCACTGTGATTCTGGGAACTACTATTCTTGGGGCTGTTCTGGGATTTATTAATCGAACACCTGGAAACCAGACTTTCAGATGGCCATGGATCCTGAAAATCTAAACTCTGAAAGGATAACAAAATCATCCTTACATGTATACAGTATTCAAAATCATCCTGCTGAGATTAGTAATATTTCAGTGAAAAAACTAAGACATATAATTTTGGTGTCTTGCCACTGTTCATATAGCTAGTTAAGTGTCAGAATTCACACTCAAATCTTCCTTACTTTAGATCTGGCACTCTAATCATTGTACCACTTGACTGCCCAAAGTATCAAACTGTTCCTTCAAACAAGATAACTCAAAATTCCTCAGGCTAAGTCTCAGAAAAATGGAAACAAATTCAAGCACCTCTTCACTCCACATGATTCTGTTTCTCCAATCAGCTTCTAAGAAAGCAAAGTTTCTTCTTGAATAAGCGCAGTTAATTACACAACAGATGTGTAGCCTTATTTTCCTAAAATTTTCTCCCTGTAAAGCAGTAGAAAACAACCAGTTCCCTCCTCCCCTCTAAACTCCCAGGCTCTAGAGGGCAATAAGCCAGACTCTCCTCTAATCAACACAATATCAGAAGAGTCTCAGCTCACCCAACATTTCTGCAAAAAAAAAAAAAAAAAAAAAGAAAGAAATCTGTCTCTTCCGATTAGCAGACTTCAGACAAAGAAGGTAAAGAGACAGGTATTTAACTTAGGAGTTTCCTTTGTATCCTTCTCTCTCCTTCCTCTGAATTCTTATGATTTTTCTTATGCCCTACTCATTCCTTGTTTCATCTTCTAATTCTCCTTCTAGAGTTTTCTCTCTTATCCTATAACTTCCAGCAACTCCAAACAGAGCTTCTGGTGTATCAGTAACTCATATCTTATGTTATATGTTTGTCCTTCATTCTCAAAGAAGACCATGACATCAGAGAGATGACATGGCTTGCAGTAGACTGTGATTAGAGGGAGGCAAGGCTGTCAAGATCACCAGCCTCACTTTCTCCTCCAGAGCCTTCAGAGTACAAGGGCCAGATATTCATCAGGACTACTGCAGATGGCCCAGGATGCAATGGGAGTCCCTGACCATTTTAGGCTAAGACCAAGTAACCCCATTTAATGTCAGATGTCAAGTCAATAACACATCAGTTATTAACTACTACACTCTGAAAAAATCACATGCAAATCAGTTGCTCTGTGAGGTCTCTCTAACCCATGCGTCTAGAGGTAGTTCTCTCTCTGGTTTTCAGAACAATCTGTGCGTCTCCTCAACTTTCTCTCTGAGGTATTGTACCTCCTCAGAAGTTAATTTTATCAGTCTTACTTCACCATTTTCCCCTGCCATTTAGTAATCAAATTGTTCACAAAAAGACATTATTATATCGTAGAATCTTAGAAGTGATGTATTCTGATCCATAACTAAGTATTCTTCCAAACTAATCAATTTGCCAATCAAACATTTATTAAATTTCTACACTATGTTAAGAAAGAGTTATCTATTAGGAAGATGAAAAACTAGGAGTTCCTAAGCTCATAGAACTTACTCAGGGGAAATACATAGACATATAACAATATGCAATTAGATTTATGCAATTATGTATATGTGTATATACATGAAATTACAAATTAATTATTTGAAGGTTAGGAAAAGTCAAAGTTGGGTAGATAAGGCAAATTTCACTTAGGAGATAGCTTAGTATCTCTAATAGAAGCTAAGGACTCTAAGGGATTGACATCAGGAAGGAATATATTCAACAGGCTGTAGCAACACTCAGAGATGATTAATGAAATAGTATATTGTGAAGAAGAGCAAAGAACCCAATTTGGCTGAACTGTAGAGTGGGTAAGAGGTAGTGTTACATACATAAATGTACTCACATATGCGTATATGTATATGTACATATATATATATATATATATATATATATACACACACACTATCTTGGATATAAAGTATTGGAATGTTCTGATAGCCTAGTAATTCACTTCTTATCTCTAAAATGATCCCTAGATAGATAGACAGAAAGACAGAGAGAGAGAGAGAGAGAGAGAGAGATAGATGGATGGATGGATGGATGGATGGATATGATGGATGGATGGTAGTCTGGAGTGAGGTTATAGAAAACTTTGAAGTCTAATAGCATTTAAATCCCAATTAGTATTTTATCTTTGAAGTAATAAAGAATTAACTAGAGATTTTTGATGAGGGGTTATATGTCCATACCTGTGATTTAGGGATGTAATTTAACTAGCTATATGATAACTGATTTGGAGATGAGAAAGAAGGCTACCACAACATCCAATTTTTTTTTTTTGCTCAATATGTAAATTGAAAAACAGTTTCTATAGTAGGATTGATGCTTTCATCCAGAAGGGCCAGTCAGTCACCAGATAAAGATGGAGAAACTTTGGACTTATGAACTCAGCTTAACCTTGAGTTTGGAACTCATCTGGCATTGACAGGAAATTTGTGAAAATTAGTACTTTCTTCATCTCTGATGTCTAAGACTTTCACTCTTCATCAGAGTAGTCCTCTCACTTTATTCCCCATATTTTCCTTCCTCCAGTAAAAATATAAGTTGGCCTGGACCAATCAGAGGTGATGAGTGTCTAAACAAGGAGGAGTGTTAATCTGAGTGGAAAGATGGGCACATGTAAGAGAGATATTGTTGAGGTAAAATTCAAATGTATTGACGATTAATTTGATAGTGGGTTAAGGAAAGTTAAAAGCAGTAAAATATCTATAAAGAAGAACTCCCAACAAATTTTGCAGCAGTGGAAGCCACACAGCAACAGAGTGGAAGAGATTTCTGTTCCAGACAGTCCTGAAAAACCAACACCAAAGGTGCATCACACACCGGACCTGGAGCAGAGCCCAGTCCTGCCTTGGCCACACAGCCCTGAGAGGAGCAGATCTGGGCAGGCTTCAGGGACAGAATCTCCAGAGACCACGCAAGTCTCTCTACCCCACAGACACCAAAGGTCAGTGAGAGAGCCTGTTTGGCTGGCCAAGAATGGAGCAGGGTGTCTCCATAACTCAGGCCCCTTCGGGGGGCAGCAGTGGAGGCAGCAGGGGACAGGAGCTCCCAAAGCAGACAGGAACTTGCATCCATTATTGAAGGTCTCTGACTAAACCCCCTGAGGGAACCGAGCCCCTGTGAAGTGGCCCTGACCCCAGCCCAGCAGCAAACTTAATCTCACACTGAATAGCAGCCCTGCCCCCACCTGAGCACTTGAATTTAATATTGCACTGAATATCATCAGACCTGCCCATGCTGAAAGCCCTGAGATTGGGAAGGAGTATTTGAATCTCAGCCCCCAAGCCCTAGCTGGGTGGATCTGGAGGCCAGGTTGGTGTGGAAAGGAATCTCAGAAGTCAAGTAACTGGCTGGGAAAATGCCCAGAAAAAGGAAAGAAAAATAAGACCACAGAAGGTTACTTTCTTGGTGAACAGACATCTCTTCCCATCCTTTCTGATGAGGAACAATACTTACCATCAGGGAAAGACAGAGAAGTCAAGGATTCTCTATCCTAAACATCCAAAAGAGATATTCAATGGACTCAGGCCATGGAAGAGCTCAAAAAGGATTTTGAAAATCAAGTCAGACAGGTGGAGGAAAAACTGGGAAAAGAAATGAGAGATGCAAGAAAAGCAAGTCAACACCTTGCTAAAAGAGACCCAAAAAAATGCTGAAGAAAATAACACCTTGAAAAACAGGCTAACTCAATTGGCAAAAGAGGTTCAAAAAGCCAATGAGGAGAAGAATGCTTTCAAAAGCAGAATTAGCCAAATGGAAAAGGAGGTCCAGAAGCTCAATGAAGAAAATAGTTCTTTCAAAATTAGAATAGAATAGATGGAGGCTAATGACTTTAGGACAAACCAAGAAATCACAAAACAAAACCAAAAGAATGAAAAAATGGAAGATAATGAGAAATATCTCATTGGAAAAACAACTGACCTGGAAAATAGAACCAGGAGAAACAATTTAAAATTTGGGGACTACCTGAAAGCCATGATCAAAAAAAGACCCTAGACATTATCTTCCTTAAAATTATCAAGGAAAACTTCCCTGATATTCTAGAACCAGAGAGAAAAATAAATATTCAAGGAATCTACCAATCATCACCTGAAAGAGATCCAAAAAGCAAAACTCCTAGGAACATTGTGGCCAAATTCCAGAGTTCCCAGGTCAAGGAGAAAATATTGCAAGCAGCTAGAAAGAAACAATTCCAATATTATGGAAATACAATCAGGATAACAGAAGATCCAGCAGCTTCTACATTAAGGGATCGAAGGGCATGGAATATCATATTCCAGGAGTCAAAGAAACTGGTACTAAAACCAGGAATCACCTACTCAGCAAAGCTGAGTATAATACTTCAGGGGAAAAAATGGTCTTTCAGTGAAATAGAGGACTTTCAAGCATTCTTGATGAAAAGACCAGAGCTGAAAAGAAAATTTGACTTTCAAACACAAGAATGAAAAGAAGAATGAAAAGGTAAACAGCAAAGAGAAGGCATAAGTGACTTACCAAAGTTGAACTGTTTACATTCCTACATGGAAAGACAATATTTGTAACTCTTGAAACTTTTCAGTATCTGGGTAGTTGGTGGGATTACACACACACACACATGCACACATGTGCATGCATACATGCATACACATGTGCATGCACACACAGAGACAGAGAGCACAGATTGAATTGAATAGATTGTACCCTAAAAAAATGAAGTTAAGTTGTGAGAGAGAAATGTATAGGGAGGAGAGAGGGAGAAATGGAATGGGGCAAATGATCTCTCATAGAAGAGGCAGGTATGGGAATTTTTAGTGGAGGGAAAAGGAAGGGAGCTGAGAGAAAAATATGACGTTTACTCTTGTCACATTTGACTAAAGGAAGGAATAAAATGCACACTCATTTTGGTATGGAAACCTATCTTACAATATGGGAAAGTAGGGGGGCGGAGCCAAGATAGTGGAGTAGAAGGACGCACGTTTACGAGCTCCGAAACCAAAGCCCATAGAATTAATGTAAAAAGAGTCCCCCATAACTTCTGGGTGAATACGAGCTGTGCAGAAGCAGAGTGGAAGAGATTTCCGCTCCGGGGAGCCCTGAAGACCCGTCCCCAGGGTCCGGCGCACCCCGGAAAGTAAACCCGACCCCCAGCGCTGCCCTGGCCGGGGCCGCAGAGAAGCTGATCCGAGCAGGCTTCAGAGACAGAAGCTGCAGCAGCCGGGAAAGCCCCTCCGCCCACAGAAGCGACAGGTCAGTGAGAGAGGCCGGGCTGAAGGAGAGGGGAAGCGGGGCGTCTCGGTGACTCGGGGCCCCTTGGGAGGAAGAGGCGGCGGCAGGGACGGGGGCAGGAAGCGGCGGCGGCAGAGGCGTGGGCTGGGGCTGAGGCGGCAGCAGCCCAGGACTCAGGAATCCCCCAGCAGCAGGCAGGATCTTCATTACAGAAGATTCCCGCATAAAACCTGACGGAGCTGAGCCTGGGAGACGGCCCTGCCCCCACCCCGCTCTGTTGCTGAAGGCTTCTGCTCGGGACCCCCAGGGGAGCTGAGATTGGGAGGCGGGCCCCCCACCCCGCCCCCACCCGCTCCATTCCTGAGAGTCTCTGCATAAAGCCCCCCCCCCCCCCCAGGGATCAGAGTCTCAGAGGCAGCCCTGGCCCCACCCCAGCACCTGAACTAAAGCTCACTGATTGACAGCCAGCAGGAGGAAAGCCCATTTAAATATCAGAGGCCAAGCACTAGCTGGGCGGATCCAGGTGGGGGTGGAAAGGAATCTCAGAAGTCAAGTAACTGGCTGGGAAAATGCCTAGAAAAGGGAAGAAAAATAAGACTTTAGAGAGTTTTTTCCAACAAATGCAAATGATCCCGACCTTTGGATCTGATGATGAGGACGTATCCCTGCCGTCAGGGAAAGACGTGGAGGGCGGGGCCTCAGTACCCCAGACACCCCAGGGGGGTGGTGGGTGGGCTCAGGCCCTGGAAGAGCTCAAAAAGGATTTTGAAAAGCAAGTTAGACAGGTGGAGGAAAAACTGGGAAGAGACATGTCAGAGATGCAACAAAAGTATGAAAAACAGGTCAATACCTTGGTAAAGGAGACCCAAAAAAATGCTGAGGAAATTAACACCTTGAAAAATAGGCTCACCCAATTGGCAAAGGAGGTTCAAAAAGCCAATGAGGAGAAGAATGCTTTCAAAAGCAGAATGAGCCAAATGGAAAAAGAGGCTCAAAAGCTCACTGAATTTAATAGTTCTCTCAAAATTAGAATGGAACAGATGGAGTCTAATGACTTTATGAGAAACCAAGAAATCACCAAACAAAACCAAAAGAATGAAAAAATGGAAGAGAATGTGAAATATCTCATGGGAAAAACAACTGACCTGGAAAATAGATCCAGGAGAGATAATTTAAAAATTATGGGACTACCTGAAACTCATGATCAAAAAAAGAGCCTAGACATCATCTTCCATGAAATTATCAAGGAAAACTGCCCTGACATTCTACAACCAGAGGGCAAAATAAGTATTGAAAAAATCCATCGATCACCACCTGAAAGAGATCCAAAAAGAGAAACTCCTAGGAACACTGTGGCCAAATTCCAGAACTCCCAGCTCAAGGAAAAAATCTTACAAGCAGCTAGAAAGAAACAATTCCAGTACTGTGGAAATACAATCAGGATAACCTAAGATCTAGCAGCTTCTACATTAAGGGATCGAAGGGCGTGGAATAGGATATTCCAGAAGGCAAAGGAAGTAGGACTCAAACCAAGAATCACCTACCCAGCTAAACTGAGTATAATACTTCAAGGGAAAATATGGTCTTTCAATGAAACAGAGGACTTTCAATCATTCTTGATGAAAAAACCAGAGCTGAAAAGAAAACTTGACTTTCAAACACAAGAATGAGAAGAAGCATAAAAAAGTAAACAGCAAAGAGAAGTCTTAAGGGACTTACCATGAGTGAACTGTTTACATTCCTACATGGAAAGACAATATTTGTAACTCTTAAAACTTTTCAGTATCTGGGTAGTTGGTGGGACCACACATACACATGTACACGCATGCACACACATACACACATGCACACACGTACAGAGATAGAGAGCACAGATTGAACTGAATAGGATGGGACCATACCTTAAAAGAAACTAGGGGAAATGGTGAGAGAGAAATGTAGGGGGAGGGAAAGGGAAGGGGGTAACTATATGTCATTTAAGAGGCAGGTAGGAGTTTTTCTTAGTGGAGGGAAAAAGAGGAGAGCTGAGAAAAAAAAAAAAAAAAAAAAACAAGAAGTTTACCCTCATCACATTTAACTAAACGAAGGAGAGAAATGCACACTCATTTTGGTATGAAAACCTATCTTACAGTATAAGAAAGTGGGGGAGAAAGAGATATTGCGGGGGGGGGGAGATGATGGAAGGGAGGGCAAAGGGAGGAGGGAGCAATTTGAAGTCAACACTTGGGGAGGGATAGGATCAAAAGACAGAAGAGAAACAAGGAGGGGCAGGTTAGGAGGGATGGTAATCCAGTTAGTCTTACACAACACGACTATCAGGGAGGTCATTGGCAAAACTACACAGATATGGCCTATATTGAATTGCCTGCCTTCCCAAAGGGAATGGGTGGGGAGGGAGGGATGAGGAGAATTTGGAACTCAAAGTTTTAGGAACAACGGTTTAGTATTGTTGTTGCAACTAGGAAAGAAGACATAGAGTTAATGAGGAATAGAAAGTCATTTGGCCCTACAGGAGAAAAGAGAAGATGGAGACAAGAGAAGGGAGAGATGACAGAAGAGAGGGCAGATTGGAGATAGGGAAAATTAGATTGCTTGGGGTATTGGGGTGGGGGGAGGGGAGAAAAGGGGAGAAAATTTGGAACCCAAAAATTTGTGAAAATGAATGTAAAAAAATTAAATAAATAAATAAATAAATACAAGAAAAAAAAAACAATATAGGAAAGTAGGGCAGAAGGGGATCAGCAAGGTGGGGGGTGATGATGGAAGGGAGGGCAATGGGAGGAGGGAGCAATTTGAAATCGACACCCTTGGGGAGGGACAGGATCAAAAGAAAAAACTGAAGCAATGGGGGACACGATAGGAAGGAGGGAACTATAGTTAGTGTTATACAACACTACTATTATTGAAGTCATTTGCAAAACTCCACAGATATGGCCTATATTGAATTGCCTGCCTTCCCAAAGGGAATGGGTGGGGAGGGAGGGATGGGGAGAAGTTGGAACTCAAAGCTTTAGGAACAACTCTTGAGTATTGTTCTTGCTACTAGGAAATAAGAAATAAGAAGTACAGGTAATGGGGAATAGAAAGTTAGCTGACCCTACAGGACAAAAGAGAATATGGGGACATAGGAAGGGAAGGATTATAGAAGAGAGGGCAGATTGGTGATGGGGTCAATTAGAATGCTTGGTGTTTTGGGGTGGGGGGAGGGGACAAATGGGGAGAAAACTTGGAACCCAAAATTTTGTGAAGATGGATGCAGCAAGTTAAATAAATAAATTTAACTAAAAATAAATAAAGGAATAAAATAAAATAAGACCCGTATTATAAAAAAAAATTGAAATGGAGGAAAGGAAGAGAGGAAAGAGAGAGTGAGAGAGAGACTTAAAGAGAAAGAACACTTAGGTAACACAGTCTTAGTAGGCACTTGGGAAGAAAGACATGGTTGATGATCTAATAGAGAATACTAAAGGGTCATCAGAATTAAGGAAAACCAATACGGAGCACAAAAATTAAAAATCAAAGAGGTAAGAATGTGTAGATGAAAAGGGTAGTGAACAATGCCAAATGTTGCAGAGTAATCAAGAAGGATGTAAACTCAGAAAACAAGATGAGATTGCAGAATTAAAAGATTGTCAGTAGATTTACAGGAGTCAATTTTGGCTGAGTGATCTCAAAAGTCCAAATGTAAAAAACTGAGAAAAGTACAAGAAGTCACAGCAAAGAGAGTCTGGTTTTTCTAGTAGTTTGACTATGATTTAGAAAAAAGATATAGGAGCACACATGGCCATTCAGTCTTTGTTTGCTGAACACTTCCAAGCAATTTCTTCAAATATTGGAAGATTGCTATTATACCCTCCCCAATCCAGCTCACCACCAGCCTTTAAGTCTAGTCTTCTCTAGGCTTAGCCTGTTAAAAAAGAAAGTTTGAGAACAGGGAAGGAATTTGTATAGTCTCCTGGAATAGGTAATAATGGGATTCAATGTGCCCTTGAAATATTGGACAAATATTTATATTACTTCCTGTAAGGTTAGAATTGATCCCTCTGAAACAAATGTTATCTGGCTTCACTTTGCATATAAATTTCCTCTGTAATGGAACTTCAGCCACTTGTGAAATAAATAAGTTTTGTCAAACTGTGCTGAAGAAAAATAATGTCATGATAAGACTTTTCTTCATTTCAATTCACTGACATGTATTTTCTGAATTCTGTACTTTTTTGCTGTTCAATATACAAGTCTAGTTCTTTTTCTCTACTGATACAAATGCATGAAGTATCATTTTATGCATTATATTTTTGTGTGATCACTTGTTTCTAGTAATCTTCATTGTAATTTTGGTTGTGTCACTTTAAAAGAATGGCAGTTTGCCATAGTATTCTGCTTAATGAGTTGCTATATATATATATATGCTTTTCATGAAGTTCAAATAATAGTTCCATACTAATGATAGTCCTGAGTTGCATGTTATGTTATACTCTTTGCAAAGAAAAGTACAGATATAGGTCATTTAATCTCCCTTGACCTCAGTTTCCTCAACAATAATGTCTAAGGGTTGAGTAAAGTACCTCTAAGTTCCTTTCCAATTGGAAATCTATGGGAAAAAATGAAAGAAAAAATATTGTTACTTGCAGATTTTTTGTGTGTGAATTAGTCATTTCTGCTACGTCATTTAGAGTAACTGGTTTTAGTAATGCTATAATCTACTTGAAGGGGAAAAATCAGTTTTACTTAATATCACAGACATCTGGGCCCAGAGAAGTTGAGTTTCTTAAAAATTTATAGTAATTAGGATAATTTGTCCACACTTCAAAGAATTCTAATTCCAGTTGTATAGGACGATTCTTTCCACATGTACCAGTATATTTTTGGTTGCATATGTTCCATTTAGCAGCTAGCTCTCAGAAAGCTTTAAAATTTAATGGTTTTATTCAGTTTCTATCTTACCAACCACCACACATTCAAACAGCAAGCCCAAACAAACTTACAGACTCCTAAAAATGGCATCAAACACACACATACATATCACACAAACATACCCCACAAAAAACAAAAACAACTTCGCTGACTCGCTATAGCCTATAGAATCATATTCCAAATCCTATGATTGACATTTAAAACCCTTCATAATCTGAACTCCTTCCTACCTTTCTAATCTTTTTACCTACCATAACTCACATAATTTTCAGTTCAACGATCTTGCCCTCCTTGATGTTCCTCAAAGAAGATATTGCATCTCTATACTCTGAACATCTTCTTTGGTCAGCCCCCATTCCTGGAATACTTTTCCTTCCATATTTACCTCCTGACTTCCTCATGGTGTCTCCCCCCTTAGATTGTATTACAAATATAACGTTAGGATAGTATCAAAAATAATTTAGCAACTACTAAAACAACAGAATTTTCCATAACTGTGTATACCTTTCCTTGAAAAGTAAAATTCCTTCTGATAATAGCTTGTTGCCAGAACTTTTTCCAAAATCTTTTCTTATTCAATTGCTTTTGGTCAACATATTTCAATATTTTTATATTTCCCCCATTTCATTTGGTTGGACTTGTTTACTTCCCTTAGGAAAGTTTTCACAGAATGAGGTAAAGGCAAAGAAAAAAGGATGCCTACTCCCAATTTGTTAATGTTCTCTCCCTTCTCAGATTACCTTGTGTTTAGTTTTTTGAATGTGCTTTATGACTCACTTTGAGCACATGCTCTTTAAGGATTTTAGTTTTGGTCTTTATATCCCTAATGCCCAACACATCACATGTCAGAAATGATTTTTGAATTGAATCATGTTCAGTTGCAGAATATGTGTTATTATTCATCATAATTTAAGGTAAAATTGATAGAAGTTACTTTACATGCAGTTTTGTTTTTTTATTGACTAAAATTTTTAGACATGAATTTTCCTCTAATTCTCTGAATGGAATATTGTGTTGACTGTATGTCATAAGTTTTGATATACTTTGTCATTATTATTTTTCTAAAAAATACAAAATTTCTATGATTTATTCTTTGAGTTACTCATTTTGGGGGTTCATTCTTTGGTGTCTTTTAAAGGATTCATTCCTTTTTTCAAACTGTTGATTATTATTTTTATTGCATTAAAGTAATGAAGATTATGTATGACAGTTTTATGTGTAGGCATTTCTTTTTGAGATATTTGGGGAAGGGGTTATTACCTACTGCATAAACATTCTCCATGAAAATGTGAAAATCATGCTATTCATTACAACTCCATTAGATAGATGTTGCAACAATGACATATTTGACTTGTTGTCAAATGAGATCGTATTTATAAAAATTTTAGCACAGTTCCTGGCACTTTGTAGGAGTTTAAATAATTCTTGTTCCCTTCCCCTTACCTTTAGGAAAATAACAAAAACAAACAAACGAAAACTTTCCAAACAATAGAATTGTTCAAAATTGGAAACCTTGTCTCTGGAAATGGTTGTTTTTATTTTCCCTTGGAGAGTTTTGATTAATCAATCAAACTAATATTTAACAAGCCCTTGCAATTTACCAGGCATTGTACTAAGCCCTTGGCATACACAACAGTCAAAAGAAAGAAGGAAAGGCAAAATATAGTTCCTGCCTTCAAGAAGATCACAGTCAAATGATAGAGACCATACAAAAACATTTTTTACAAACAACACACACATACATATATATGTATATATATAATACATATATAGATACGCATATACATATACATACTTATATATGTATATATATACATACTTATATATGTATATATACATATATAAGTATGTGTATATGTGTATATATATATATATATATATATATATATATAATTTTAACTTTATGTCAGAGATAGGGCACTAGCCTTGAGGGGAATCCAAAAGACTTCTTACAGAAGGTGAAATTTATTTTTTTCCTCATTCAATCATTAAATTCTGTTTACTGCATTACATATTTCAGGATATTAACTTCTTGGGAAAGTCTGGTTTAGATTCTTCTCCATTCTTTTATATATTTTGATTTCTGAAGGCCTATTCATTCTTTTATCTGAGGCAATTATTTCAAATGTATTTCCTTCTTCTAGGCTTCCTTAACTCATAAATTTTTTTAAAGTGACATTTTGTTCCACCCCAAATCACATTTAAATTTATAGTTGTAGTTGGTGCTTAAGATTGTTCTAAGCTCCTTCTGTCATCTTGAATTTGATGAATAGAATTGGGCTGTATCTCCTTCTGCAGATCTAAAGCAGAAAGATGCAATGGAGCTACATTCTGCCTTTTTCCACATTCTGTAAGCCATTGAGCTTAAAATGTAGTCTATTCCTTGCATGGATAATTATCCAGGGACAGGTTCTGTCTTCTTCCACAGTGATAGCCTAAAGCCTGCAAAGAAACCAAGGAAGTACCATTCCTCTTCTTTACCATAGTCTGAGCTTCCATCTACCTTCTTTGATATCCTTTGACCCTTGTCAAATAGTCTGCCTCAATTCCCTTGTTCAATCACCTATGGGAGGCGTAGGGCTTTTGGCCCAGTTATGATCATACTACCTTTTGGTCAGCACCTTAAGAAATCTCCAATGCCTCAACCACTCCCTGAAACAATCCTTGTATCAGGGTAAATATTCTATGATATCTTTTACATTATAAATTCTATGTTATCCTTTACATATATTATATAATATATATCTTGTATTATGGTCCTTTTCTTTAAAAAACAAAAATAAAAAACATTTGGTTCTGTTGTTGGTTCATTTGGTGTTTTCCTTTATTTTTAATAAGCATTCCTCAGGGGACTCAGTGAACCTAAAATCTTTCACCACCTTACTCAGAAGTTGTTTTCTAGTTTTATAGTTGGAAAATACATATATATGCATATATAATTATATTATATTAATATAACATATTATATATAATTATATATTAATGAAGAAAAATGGCCAAAATCCCTTTCACATTTTATGTTCTCAGGTTTACTAAATATAAGACTTTATATAAAAATGCTTCTTAATTCTTGTCTATTTAGTATGTTTTGATGATCTACTTCTGACATTTTAATCTGGTATAACACTATCTTGATAATTATTTCTTATGTAGTATAATTTAAAAATCTGGTAGCGTCCAAGCCATAGTATAGATATAGACGCAATCATAGACATAGATAGAGATAGATACACATATATGCATGTTTGCATAAACAGTTATATGTATTGTAACATGTGCATATGTTTGCATGTGCACGTCAACATGTATGTATGCATTCACATATAATTAATGCTGAGTGTGGCGGGACATGCCTATAATCTATTCTACATTGAAGTCTGAAGCTTGTGACTTGCTTGTGCTCATAAGTTCAGAGCATCATTAAGATTAAAAGTCACAAACTTCTACATTAACTTCCTCCAGAAGAGGAAGGGTGATGATATATACTGCCTAAAGAGACGCAAATTGACCCACTTCATAAATGGAGCAAATCAAAGTTTCCATGATGATTAGGAACAAATTTAACCTCTCAGTCATCTGTGTACTGCCAGGTGGGAAAAGAGAGAGACACCAAATCTCCATTTGTTTTCTAATATTTGTATTTTAGTATATCTTATTCTCTTTAAAATTGTAAGTGTTTTATTGTTTTGAGAACTTCATTCTGAGAAGAAATCCATAGGTTTTATCAGATTACAAAAGGGTTCTATTATATAAAACAGCACTTCTTAACCTATGGGTTGTGACTTCATATGGGGTTGTGAAAAATTTGTCAGCAGTAAAAGATTTCTGAATGCACAATGGTAGGAAATTAATTAAAAATCAAATGTACAATTAATCCAAGGTGTTTCTAGCAACACTTTTCCATGTTGCATTGCACAATTTTACTGTAGACTTGGTCCTGAACCCAAAGCATGTGCACTTTGCACTGCTCTTGCCATAATACCATGCATGAAAAGGGATCAAAGAGTGGGGGGAAAATTTTGAGAACCTCTGACATAAAAGAAGAACTGATGCTGTACATTGTCATTATTTTGTCTAATTTCATGTAACTTTCTTTTAATAATTCTATTTATATGACATTAAGTATGTAAATTAACTTGAGTAGTATGATTTTGTTCAGTATCAGAACAGCCTTTTGATGAACTTAAAAACTTTTCCAATTATTAATGTTACCCTTTTTTTCTGTAAAGATTGTTTTGTCAGGTTGACCCTCCAAATTATTAACTCCTTAACTTTATTTTGATGGAATTTTCTTTATTTTTATTTCTTTCTCTAGTATTTTATTTGTAACATACAATATGCTGATATCAGTGAATTTATTGATCTAGGAAAACAACTTGACATTAATAGGGGCTTTTAGGCACTCACTGTCACCCTGCATATCTTGATTTTCAAGTACTTATTGATCATTTTTTGAAATCTTCTTTTTTAGTCCAAAGATTGTTTTCCACCATAGAAAAGATGAAGCACAACAAGCCTCAATTAGCTCTAAATTTTCACTATTAACATTTTTCTACCTGAAACAGTACTTCTAGAGCTTCTTTTTTTCTTCTTTATTTTTCTGATCAAACTTCAAAGGAAACAAGATAACTGTAGCACTAGCAAGATATTCACAGTGCCTATAGTGGCCATGAATATCCCAGAAAATTCTGAATCACAAAATACAACAGACTCTTCACATGGAAGAACCAAGAACGAAGATCTTTCATTTCATTGCACAGGTTGGTGGGGCAACTGGTATCAATAGAACTTTAGCAGAGATAACAGAAAACAAGCATATAAAACAATATCTCAGCATGGGGTTTGAGCACAAGCAACATATCACTCCCCCCTCAAACTAATGGGGTGAGAGATGAAGGTTTCTTCTTCCAAGTTACTTCCTGCTGAGATTGGACATAGAGGTATCCTTTCCCCAAGAGGTCCCATTTGAGAAATCAGTTCTTCAGCTTGCCTCCAGAGTTTGGTCAGCACCAGGTCCAGGGAAAGCACAACAGGCAGTGGGTGACATCTGGTTTAAGCAATCAGCCATATGCCAAACAAGGTAAACAGACAAAAAGCCAAAAAAGAAACAATAGGCAACAACCAGCAGCAAGGTAGACATGGTCAGCTGTGCTTCTGGAGTCCATTAACCAACTGTCATAGACTCATTAATTGTTATTTACTGTTTCCTAAATTGTAGTTTGGGGGTCACCATCTTGGATAAAGGTATACTTTCTTTAATCTGAGCTGGAGCCTGGCCAATTTCCTATTCTCCCTGCAGATCTGATAAGCTTGGATTCTATGTTTCAGAAGGATCTGTAGGGACAGTTCTTATTTCCCTGTTCAGTCTACTATCAAGCCCCTTTTCTCAGTATATTTTGTATAGTTCATTAGTCGGAATACTGTCTATGCTTCCAAAATCTACCCTTGCTATTAACAGAGCAGTAAGTAATTCTTTCCTTGTCAATTTATTCTGACTTTGAGTCTACTGGCTATTTACCCTTCTCTCTCAAGGAAATTTATCTTTTCCTCAGTCCCCTAAGTCACTTAACTGTGAAATCTTGTCTAGCATCTCTGAAAGAGGGGGCCCTGTTTCCACAATTATTATAGTCAAAACTAGGTGCTTGTAAGCAGAAGGAGCTATCACTATTATATTCCTATGGGAAACTGCTAAGGAAGTATCATAGTATATATCTGTATTTCTGATCATTATGGCAGTCTCCATTTAATTTCTCCTTTAACTTTTCTTACACAGTCCCTAAGTGAATGCCAGGATCTATCTCTACTTGGCCACACAGAATAAGTAGAATATTGCTCATTGAATCCTTCTGCTGCCAAAGCTAACAGATTGGTCATACTGTAATCTCCAAAGGTTTGCTGTACAAAAGGATGTTGATACTTATAAATTTTAAGCAATCTACACAATTTATTAATACTCCTCCAGCTCCTTCATCACTGATTCTCAATATGCAAGGTAATAATGATTCTCCCTTCCTTTGGGTGAATCAACTCAAAATATCTATGCACTCCTGTTGAGTGAAGTTCTCAATTATCTCCCTAAACACTGTGTTCTCTACTTGCTTCTCTTCTTTTTGCCTTAGTATGGGGCAGGCTTGAACCTTAGAAATCTCCCGCCTGCAATGCTGTTTCATTTTCTAACTCTGACTTAGATACGTTTTCCACCCATGCATTCTTCTAAGCAGTTTTCATCATGACAACTAGGTTGTACAAAACAAAAATGTTGGGTGCATACTTCTTTTTCCAGGCTTTCACTTCTTCTTAGCTAAATGAACAGCCTTTTCTTCCACTTGAGACCCCTCAGCTGAAAGCCTGAATGCTGAGAATTCCCAAGCAAACTAGCTAATTCTTTTTCCATCTGAATTGTTTTTCTTTCAGCAGCTTATATCTGCTTTCACACATAATATAGCAACCTGTTAATAAAAGTCAGCCTTTCCTGCATACCCCTGCCGGTTCTTTCCCTGATCTTATTGATATTCCTCGAAAATATCTTTCCAAGTCACTAGGTTCCCCCTCTTATAACTTTGTTTCCTAGTTTTCACAGGTTTCAGTACTTTTTTCCCATTCCCTTGCTAGGAAGGAATCCTATAATGAATATCTATTCCTTCCTCTAAATCCTTTGTGCCTCCCAACAGGAATTTTATACCCTATGATTCCATACTCATCACCATTTGTAGCACCAATGCAATATTCACAGCTCCTATGATGGCCATGGATATCCCAGCACAATTCTGAATCAAGAACTAGAACTTCCAGGTGGAAGAAAGAACTAAAACATTTATTTATACACCAGAAAGTCAAATCCATCATAGTAACAAATATCTACACATAATAACAATGCAAAAGATAACATCATCCCCAAGGCTTCTCTCTGCTAGGCTTCCCAAAAACCACCTCCCTTAAACAAATCACAAGCAAACTCTCTCACTCATGCTGGCCAGCTGCCTGCTTGCCTGCATCCTCCCTAACTGACTGCTGTATGACCAAATTTTCCCTCAGCTCTGCTCTTGTTCTGCCTCTTCCTTTTCCACCCTTCCTGTTCTACTCCTTCCTGTTTCATGTGACTTAGACTCATGTGACTCAGTCTTCCATGTGACTTAGGCAGGTCCCATTGGCCTATTAATGAATGGAAATAAACTTCCCATTTAAATTACCATTAAAAAGACAGACATCACAGTAGTAATAATAGTACCTTTTCCAGTTCACCCCAGATTTTTCTTTTTCATTAGCTTTCCACATTATCCTCAGCTCATTCTGAGGCTCATTGTTCCTGATAACATCACAGAAGACCATCATTTCCATACTAATTCTAGAATTCATATTGTGATTTCTCTGTACATTCACAATGGTATCTTTGGACAACTGCCTTTTTTCTTGTTTTTTGTAACTATTTTCTTTTGTGTTTTCATGACTTCATTCTTCACTGCTTCTGATCCTGAGATGACATCACCTATGGAATTTTGATTATTGGTTTTATCTCTATTTTTTCTCAGTACTAGCTATTCCTTCCTTCAGTAAGACAAGTCAAAAAAATCATTTACTATTCTACTTTTGGTAGAGATAATCTTTTGAAGTTTTCTATGAACTTGATGATATCTGGTCTCCCAAAATATAGGTTAAATATGAGATTCTACCTGACATTTCTCTCTTTCAGTATCTCAACTTCTAAAGCAGAATAGTTATCCCCTGTTATTATCATTTCAATTTCCACAACTATATTTATTGTTCACAATTAGGTCCTAAATAACTAATTCTTCTTGTCACTTTTTACACATTTTGAAGGATGAAATGAACACTAAATATGCTGAATATTTTAATCTTTTTGGAGAGAGTGACAGAAACAGAGATTGTGAGAGGCAGAGAAAGACAGACAAAGAGAGGGAGGGAGGAAGGGAAAGAGAGAGAGAGAAAAAGAGAGAGAATGTTTCCTATTAAAACCAAGATTTTTCATCTGCTTCCAAACACAATATCCAATTCTTTCTTTTGTTCTGTAAGAATATTACTTCTGTTTTGCTTTGTGATAACATTTCCTTTTATTCCCAGAACTTTGCACAGTGCCCACCACATAAGAGATATTAAATAAATATTTATGAACTGAGATTGAATGTCTTTATATTTATCCTCACCCAAATGCTCTCCAATATTTTTGCTTCTCTCCAGTATTTTGCAGTTCCTCATGTAAATACAGCTTCATAATATCCAATGCTACTGTGGCATTCCTTTTTTTATATTTTGCATTGATTACTGATTGAATCAGTTTTCAATCAAGTTATTCCTGCTAAAAAACACATAGTCAGTTTCAGGACATGACTTGCTAAAGTCCTCTTGTCCTAGGAAAGATAATCATTGGGAGTGATACTATACTTTGCTGATGGATCAGTTATTTTAAACCAAGGAAATCAAAGAGAAGTAGCAGGAAAAAAATGTTGGAACTGTAACTTAAATTTGAATCCCTATGTTGCTTATATGTTGCTTTTTACACTGGACAAGTCAAGTGATATTGCTGATCCTTAGTCTCCTCATTGATATAGTGAATGAAGTTAGATTAATTATCTTTTAAGGTTTCCTTCTAGCCAAAAATCTATGATCTTATGACCCATTTCCATAATAGAAATTTGTCACTTCAAAATGGTCACATGACTTGGAAGTCCTGTTTTTCTGAGTAGCTTGACTTTGTCTGGAATTTAGTAGTAGAAGATCTGCTATTTTCCCTCCATTTTAAACAACTATACAGCAGTTTGATGTCTGATATATTTACAATATTGCTAAGAATATCTGACTAGGCAGGCTCTTCACATAGTAGTTTTGGGCATATTTCAGAAAACCATTTCAGCTGTAATTTTTAATCAAACTGAGCAAGATGTTGCAATTTGGAACCATCTGTTGAAACACAAAGACATGGGGCTGAGAGAAAGATGATAAGCAAAAAGGAAAGCATACTGTACTGAGAATCAGGAGATGTGGATTACCGTCCTTCCTCTATTGAAGTTAGAACTAGGCAAATGGGTCCTTCATCAGCATAAAAACAACTGACCTGGGCATACAATTAGTGAAGAAAATTGGCTAAGATGAAAAATCAATACCTTCTTTTCCAAGTTCATACATATATCCCAAGCCTAGTTTCACCCTCATTCTACTGTTCACAGTATTCCTAGAATTGGAATCAATGGATCTTAGGGTCTCCGTGACTGATCCTCAATTTATAATGCATTTCATGATGATTATTCCATTGCCAAAATATAATCTGTTAGGACTCTGGGGGTTACTTAAAAGTATTTTAAAACAAAAAGAAATTCATTTCATCTCACTGTAGTCTAGTTTTCTCACATATACCATGGAGTAGGTAGATAGAGTAGATATATTTAAGATCACATTCACAATTAGTACATATACAAAAGTACATAATAACAGATTATGTGAATCCTGGAAACACAAAATTGATCAGAAATAGGTAAGAATAACTAAAACACTTATAGATTTAACAGGAGAGAAAGAAGGTAAGATTCAAAATTAAGGGAGAAAAAGACAGTTAAATAGAAAGAACAACAAAGGGCCAGAGGTTGGCATTTTTAAAGCAAAAAATGGATGAAAGGTAAACAGCTTAACCAGGATGACTTGGAAAAGTAGGAACAAAATATTAGTATTTAGGGACCCAGGACACAAGGATATTGATTTAGGTATCATAGACAAAGGAAGAATAGCTGCATAAGAGACCTTTGTAATTCTTGAATGCATGTATGATAAGTAAATGTATAATATAGGTATTTTCATTTATTTTATCTCTAAACACCATTATAAGGGCTATGAATACACAGGAGGGGTCTTATCTAAATTTCTCTTCATGCTATAGATTAGAGAATATTTAGAGTGGACTCAGTGGAGAAAACCTAGGTTTTCACCATTAGGGAATCATTTAAACTTTCTGGATCTCAGTCACCTCATCTATAAAATGGGAATAATCTAACCTGTAATTTTTACTTCATATGGTTATTTAGAGGCAAATGAATACACTCACAGTGCTTTGTAGACTTGAATGTACTCTACAAACATCAAACATTAATAAGTGTTCTTTAAATTTAATTATGAAAATGAGGATAGTATAATAAGAATGGTCTCGATTTTTTACTTGCATTTTGAAGCCTTTAGAATATTCATGTAATTCCCACATTCAATTTACCTTCAATCATTTTTTGTGTTATTCTTCATGGGAATGATTTAATGAAGAATTCTTATAACATTTATCATCAAATTAAATATTATACATATGTATTAACAATAAGTCAAATAATCAATTAACATTTATTGAATGCCTACTGTACATCACACATTGTGTTATATTCTAGCAATACAAAGAAAAAAATTAAACATTCCTTTCCTTCAAGGACCTAACAGTCTCTGAAAGGAAAAAAATTCTATGTGTATATACAAACAAACATATATGTATATATAAAATGTATGTAAAGTAAATTCAAGGTTGTTTCCTTTATGTGTTGTTTTTTTTTTTTTATTAATTTGGTCTGGCA
The DNA here is from genome assembly GCA_023548195.1 of Bettongia penicillata ogilbyi. Classification (NCBI taxonomy): domain Eukaryota; kingdom Metazoa; phylum Chordata; class Mammalia; order Diprotodontia; family Potoroidae; genus Bettongia; species Bettongia penicillata. Next base: position 855,174 of record JAJHZJ010000609.1, on the reverse strand, counting down.
GATAGAGGCACTAACAAATGGCAGGGATAGGGATCAAGAAGGGCCTCCATGACATTATCATCTCTAGTCCTTTAAGATTTACAGGTTGTTGTTGCATTTAGAGTCTGACTCTGCATGGCCCCATTTGAGGTTTTCTTGGCCGAGTAACTGAAGAAGTTTGCCATTTCATTCTCTAGCTTATTTTACAGATGAGAAAATTGAGGCAAACGGGGTTAGGTGACTTGTTCAGGGTCATGCAGCACTAACTGAGACTGGATTTGAATATTGGACCTCCTGATTCTAGGCCCAATGCTGTATCGTCTGTGCTACCCAGCTGACCCAACTTAAACCCTAATGTCTATTTATTCCTTCTTGTCCAATGGTTAGCCCTCTTACTGCTTTAAGTATTAAATTTATTTATGCTAATGTTCAATTTCATTAAATCAATGGTATCCTAAGTGCCATAGGTTATTAGAAAAGGAAAGAATCTTAAACCAATGAAGCCTCAAAATATAATAGGTGTAATAGTTGGTGTAATCATGCATGAATCTAAGGGAGAAATGATTTATCCAATCATACAAACTTAGGTTCAAAAATCAAATTCAGATCTTCTCGTTCTAAGACCATCATTCTTTCCATCATATCATACTTCTAGATGGACGGACAGACAGACAGATAAATAGATGGATAGAGAGAGAGAGAGAGAGAGAGAGAGAGAGAGAGAGAGAGAGAGAGAGAGAGATAGACAGAGGCATGTTAAAAGTACAGATAAAAATAATTGATAAAAATATAAAGATGGAAATAAAATATAGAGATAAAGATGAGAGAAATAGATGATAGTGAGATGGACAGGCATACAAGACAGGCAGACAGATAGATGGATAGACAGATGAAAATGGAAAGATGATAAAGGAAGAGCTAGAAATAGAAATAGCTGATAGCAATTGAGGTAGAGATAGAAATAGACTATATAGATAAAGAGAGAAATAAATGATATATCTGGCTACATATTAAAGAGAATAAAAAGAGTAACTTGCAAATTTTCATGGAAATTACTTAGATTTCATTGAAAATATAAACAAAAGAAATAATTGAGTTGAGTTCATTCTGTAGCACCAACAGGAAAAAACATTTAACACGGACAGTCTATTAGACAACCAAGAAGAGAATAGCTGACCTTCAATTGTCGAGGCTGGAGTATCTTCTGACATTTACTCTGCTTAAGTTCTTTCTAACTATTGCTCTGTGGCCATAAATGAATTCCCAAGTAGCTCTACAGAAATGCCAGTGTCAGGACACAACAGAGCAAACCAGGCTCTCCTCTCCCCACCCCACCCTACTCAAGGGAAGAACAGAATTGCTTTTTGGCCAAGTGGGGTCAAAAAATCCCAGAATCTTGGAAGAGTTAGGACAAACTCTTTCACCAAAGGTCGGTGAAAACTCTGCTTTAGTATCTCCTCTTTTTACAGTGTTTAGTACAACATGAATAATAAATATAAGATGCATTCCACAGTAAAAGGACTTTCTGAAATACAGACTGACCTAAAGGAAAGAACACTGATTTTGAAGTCAAAAGACTGAGATTCAGGTTGAACTCTGACAACCACTAGCTTTGTGACCTTAAGTAAGTCATATAACTCTCTAAGCCACAGATTCCTTAACTATAAAATCAACATAATCATTTTTCTGAAAAGGAAAAACTGTTCTCTTTTCTGCTTTGACCCAGTTTCATAAGAGGCAAACATTTTATTCTTTGTGGCTAACAGTTCTGTCAAATCCTAGAACAGCCCTGCCCCCTCAGTCCCCCCACTCCCCCCATAAGATTTTTTTGGACACAGGAAGAACAGATGAACATAGAAACATGCAGCAAAAGTCACCTGGGAATGTGAGACCTCCAAAGCCATATTGAATCACTGGAACAAAACTCTAGTTAGTGCTCCCTCTCTCTTTTCCAAAGACGACATTTTTTGAAATAATAGCATCATTGTAAACCAACCAACAAAATTCTAAAAGGAAATTTTACCACTTTTTGCTTTTAAGTGCTATTCAAAGGCAATTTTTATCATGAATTTAAAGGGGAAAATACTCAGGGGTATTAGACAGATGCTTATGCAACTTTGTCTATGTATTATTGATGTGTCTCATCTATTGGCATGCACATATTATACTTATGTACATATGTATAATATGCATATATATAAGAATTTCATAGATTTAATACTAGGACAGGCTTTGGAGGACATGGACTTAAATATCCTCATTTTGCAGATAAACAATCTAAGGCCCAGTGAATTTAAGTGACTTCTCCATTTTCATATAGCTTATAAGTATCTGAGGCAGAATTCAAATATATGACTATCAAAGTGACTTCTATGTACCCGGAACCCTACTCAATGCTAGGAGAAAAATCTAATAAAACAAAACAAAAAACAGTGCTTGTCCTTATGAATCTTATAATTGAATAGGGGAAAATAACACCTAAAAGGAAGGTGAAAGTACAAGGTTAATGGGATAAAAGAAGATACCAGGACAGGGACATGACAGAGTCTAATCCAAATGAGTACAACTGGTGAGAAATAAAGAGACGTCTGGCCTCTTTAAGTGGAAGCTTTGACCAAAATTTTTTGTTCTGTACTCTAGTTCTCCAAGCAGAGACGAAAATGGGTATTGAGGGTGCCGATGAGGTATGAGTATTAAAGCTGTAACATCCTCTAGGATAATGAGTTACCTGATGATGAGGTTTCCTGGGGCATTATTGAGATTGGTGCAAAGGAGTACAGTTGGTAGGCTCAATGGATAGATCCCTCAACTTGGAGTCAATAGCTTTTTGGGGAAAAAGGGATTAGAGAGCAGAAGACAAGGTAGGCATCCCTTAACTCTACAGGCATAAACCTGAGGAAGAGAATGGGGTCAATAAACACCATCTATACATTAAGAAACAAGAGGATGAATATATTTAAGAAAAAAAAAATGTGCAAACACACATATATTTTTCAAGTCAGCTAGGTGGCTCAGTGGGTAGATATTTGGGCCTAGAGTCAAGAAACAATGTTTTCAAATGTATTCTCTTGGTCTTTCTTTCATGAATGGGATTTATAGAACCCTTTCTCTCCCTCAATTCTACACCTGTAAAGCTAAGAAAAGCCCTACCTTTTCCCTTGCTGTGTTCACTTTCTTTTACTGAGAGTTATTTTTTTTAAATTTTTGTTCTTTCTATCCCATATAGGAGCTCAGATTTGCAAAGTAATGCAGATGTCAGCTAGTTGAAATTCTACCTAAGCTGTAGTACTCTTAGAATTGGCCACTTCCCCTCTACTTAAAGATGATCAACAATGAGAAATACACTGTCTCTCAAAACAGTACATTTAACTTTTGGATAGTGATACTAGTTAAGAAGAGTTTATTTTTTTTTCTTTTGTGTATGTGTGCATGTGTGTGTATGTGTGTGTGTGTGAGTGCGAGTGTGTGTGTGTGTGTGTGTGTGTGGCAGTTAGATGGTACAATGTCTAATGCATTGGATGTGTAACGAGCAAAACTATTACCTGAATCCTGCTAGATATGTTACTCTTGGCAAGCCCCTTAACTTCTCTCAATGTTAATTTCTTCCTCTGTAAAAGGGGGATAATGAACCACACCAATTTCATAGGGTTGTTGTGAGGAACTTTGAGCACTTTAAAGTGCTAAATCAGAGGTTTCAAATGGCCCTGAGAAGCACATTTAAGTGTAATTTGCAAATATTGGACAAAATAAAAAAGAGAACAACATGTTAATATGCTTTTTCTAAGGTAGCAATTCACAGGTATGGTTTAATAGTTCCTATTTCCTTTTGAAATGGACACCACTGTGCTAAATGATGGCAATGCATTATAATTATTACTACTACCCTATACTGAGTCTATCTGTCTCTCTGCATTATTCATCTATTATCCCTTATTTTGTCTTCTGAGTCCAAAGAAAATACATTGAATTCTTCTAAATGATAGCTTTTTAAAAAACTGAAGAGAGGTGTCATGTTCTTTCCTTTTCTCTTCTTCAATAGGTAAAGCATCTCCAGGTATTATAGCATGTTTTCACTGTACTGGCTGCCCTCCTTTTATGTGACCTAATTTGTCAACTTTCTTCATAAATTGTGACATCTAGAACTTAGCAGAATGCCCCAACTATTGGCTGATCAGAGCAAAATGGAACCAGACTATTAAATCCTCATTTTTGAACATTGTGCTATTAATGGAACATTATATCACAGTAGATTTTTTTAGGCTGCTATGTCATATTATTGACTTATATCAAACTTCCAATCTGTGAAAATGTCAAGACTGTTTGCATTTGAACTTTTGTCACATTTATTCCATCCTGCACTTGTATGGTTCAATGCCATGAAATCAAATGCAGAATTTTCCTTTTTTGCTAATTAGATTTCCTCTTATTAGATTTGGCTTGCTAAAACCTTTTTTGGATCCTAATCCTCTACCTATTTGCTTGCCCTCTATGCTTGATGTCATCCACAAATTTGATAAACAGAAAATCAATCCCTTCATTACAGTCTTTGATAAAAGCATAGACAAGAATCCTTCACTTTAGGGACTCAGGGATATGCCTACTCAACTCTGCTGGACATCTTAGAATGAAAAGAAAAAAAAAATCTCAAAGTTGAAAATTATACCAAAGGCCATTTAGTCCAATGTGCACTAAACCAATATCCACCTATAACTTTCTAGGAAGTGATTGCTGAGACTACCCTGAAAATCTTCAAAGACGTGATAATCACTATCTCCCAATGCATCCCATTCCATTATTTAAGAATTTGAAAATCTCTAGAATGCACTTCTTCATGTCATACCAAAATCTATTTTTTTATACTTTCTATTCATCATTATTAATTGAGTCAGCTGGGACCAAGAAGAATAAAGTAAATCAATATTTCACATGATCATATTTCCTAAAATTGATGGCACCTATCATTTAATCCTGAGTCATGCATTTTTAATATTTTTCCATAAGACATAGACTCCTTTAGCATTCTGGTGTAACCTGTGGAGCTCTTCTCAGACTAATGTCTTAAATATATAAAATATATAGGATTATGGAGAAAACTAATTTGACTGAAATATTTAGGAAATATATGTTTTTAAGCTCACAGACCCCTAGTTAAGAACCTTGGTCTTAAGCTTTCTTTTCTCTAGATCAAGCAATTAATTTCTTTAAATGTTCATTTTTGGCATGTTTTTGTAATGGTAATTTAAATGAGGAGATCTTTCATATTCATTAATAGGCTTATGTGACCTGTCTGGGTCACATGGAAGCCTGAGTCACATGACTCTGAATCACATTGAGCCTGTGGAGAGAGGAGTTTGCTGAATGGGTGGAACAGGAAAAGCACAAAAGGAAAAGGTGGAGCTAGAGCAGAGCTGAGAGGAATTTAATCTTGAAAGCAGTCAGAGCTAGGAAAGATGTAGGCTCCTGGGTAGTGTGCATGAAAGAGCTTGTGTGTGATTTTGTTTAAGAGGGCCTGCTTGTGATTTGTTTAGTGGAGCTCGTTTGTGGGAAGCCTACCAGGGGGAAGGCTTGGGGCTGGTGTTGTTTTCCGCATTGTTACTGTGGATAGATTTTTGTTGCTATGATGGATTTGGCTTTCTAGTATCTGAATAAATATTTTGGTTCTGCCTTCCATGTAGAAAGTCTGTGGTATTTCACAATTCAGAATTTCACCGGGATATTCATATCCTCAGTAGGCACTGTGAATATCGCATTGACACTACAGCTTTCCAGGATTATATTAATCTTGAACCCTGTCTTCTGAATGTACTATTATTTCTCAGCTTCCTTTCTTTTCTAAAATATGGCATCCAGAATCGAACTTGATTCCTTCCTTGTAGTATGACCATAACCTTATCCTTTCCATAATTTGGTATCCATCCCATGAGAGAAAGAGAGCAGGTACCCTGGCCACTTCATTTTACCCCAATTTATCTCTGCTTATGCTATGTTAACCCCTTGACGGAGACCGCAGTATGTGCCTATACTTTATTGACCACATAAAATCTTGCTTCTGACCTTATCATTCCACTGAAACTGCTCTCTTCAAAGTTACCAATGAACTCTTAATTAGCAAATCCAATGGCTCTTTTCAATCCTTATGCTTTTTAACCCCTCTGTAGTCTTTGACACTGTAGATCTATCCTCTCTGTAGGTTTTCTCTACATCACTCTCGCCTTGTTCTCCTACCTATCAGATGGCTCAGTCTCATTTTCCTTTGCTCTATATTCATTCAGGTCATGGCCTCCAGCCATAAATAACCCATCAGGTACCATCTTGGGTGTTCTACGTCTATAGTATTATACTTGCCAGTGTCATCAGCTCCCATGAATTCCATTACCATCTTTAAGCTAATTATTCTCAAGTCTAGCAATGCTGCCTTAATCTCGGTTTTCACCTTCAGTTTTTCATCTCCAAATGCCTTTCAGACATCTAGAAGTAGTTTTAAAACTCAATATATCCAAAGCTGAACTTATTATTTTTTTCCTGCAAAACCTGCCCAACTTATTAACTTCCCTATTACTACAGATGGCTTCTCTATTCCTTCAGTTCCTGAGCCTGGCAAACTAGGTGTCATCATTGATTCCTTATTATCTCTCACCCTGTGCCTACCTCCATATCCAATATGTTGCCAAACCTTGTCAATTTTTCTTTTACCATATCTCTCTAATATATATCCTTATCTCTTCTAATACTGTCACTACTTTGCTTCAGTCTTTTCTGATCTTAAACCTAGACTCTTCCAAAAGCACTTTGGTGGACCTGGGTGACCCTATTCTCTTTTCCTCATTATAGTTCATTTTCTACTCAAATACCAAAATGCTTTTCCTAAAGTTCAGCTCTACCATATAACCCTTCTCCCTCTACTAAGTAAGCTTCAATGGCTCCCTTTCACTTCCAGGTTTAAATAAAAAAATACTCATATCTTTTAAATTCCTTCCTAGACATTTTCACCTTCTTCTACTGCCACATTTCCAGGGTCCTAACAATTTGCTACCTACCTTGTACTCTTCAATTCAGTGACACTGGCCTCTACATTATTCTATGAAGAGGATAGATTTCTATCCCCAAATTCCCTCTTTGAGCCAATTCTAATGAGAATAATATTCAAGCATTATCTTCCACCCTCTCATCTTCCCCTCTACTATAAAATCTCTCTTGTGCCTTTATTATGAAATAATTTGCCCTTCTACCTTCCCTCTTTTTTCACTGTATCCCTCTTTCTCATTCCTTGATTTATTTTATATATCCCATCATAGTCAACTCATAGTCATGTCCTCTGTGTATGAATACTCCTTATAAGTTCTCTAGTATGATAAAGTTCTTAGGAGTCCCAAGCATCTTCTTTCTAGGTAGGGATGTAAATTGTTTAACCTTTTGAATGCCTTATGATTTCTTTTTTCCCATTTACCTTTTTGTGTCTCTCTTGAATCTTGTGTTTGAAAGTCAAATTTTCTATTCAGCATTGGTTTTTTTTATCAGGAATGCTTGAAAGTCTTCAATTTCATCAAATATGCATTTTATCTCTGAAAAAATATTCTAATTTTTGTTGGGTAGGTGATTCTTAGTTGTGATTTGAACTCCTTTGCTCCCTGAAATGTTGGATTTTTTCTAATATTTTTTTATCATGGCTTTCAGACAGTCCAACAATTTTTAAATTATCTTTCCTGGATCTATTTTTTTCAGGTCAGTTTTTTTTTTTTTCCAATGAGACATTTCACATTTTGTTCTATTTTGCTTTCTTCTTTTGATTGTTTTTTAATGTTTCATGGAATTATTAGCTTCTAAATGTCCAATTCTAGTTTTTAAGGAATTTTTTTTTTAGTAAACTTTGGTACTTCTTTTTTGTATTTGGCCAATCTATTTTTACAGAGTTATATTCACTTTATGAATTTTTGTACCTTTTCTTGTACTTGGCCAATTCTGATTTTTAAAGAATTCTTCTCTTCAGTAAATTTCACACTTTTTCTCACATTTGGTTTATTTTATTATTTAAAGTGTCATTTTTTCCCAATATTTTTGTACCTACTTTACCAAAGTGTTGACTTGCTTTCATTATTTTATTGCATTATCCTAATTTCTTTTCCCAATTTGTCCTTTTTCCTCTATTATCCCTTTACCTCAAAATCCTTTTTGGACTCTTTCAGGAATTTTTTTGTGGGGTAGGCCTGAAGCCAATTTCCACTTTTTTAAGGCTTTGGATATAACTATTTTTATTATCTTATCATCTTTGTCATTAGAGTAACTTTTTTATGATTAAGTTTCTTTGTTTTTTTGTGTGTTTGCTTATTTTTACAATCTATTTCTTGACTTTTAATCTTATGTTAAATTGGATTCTACTTCCAGGTTATAGGGGGAACTGATCTAAGTTTCATGTTTTTCATGCTGGTCTTTACAGAATTAGTTCTTGGGTATAGTAAGTTTTCAGTTTTTTCAGTGATATTATTTAAGAAGAGATGTGGTCACCATAAGTATTATTTTCTGCCCTGGAACTGTAACTAGGATAGTCACTTCTGCTATTATTTTTCCTAATACTGAAACTGTGACCTGGAACCTTGAATTGACAGTGCTACAGAGTCCTGCATCCAGTGCCAACAAAGGGTCACTTGTAATCTCCATCTGATAACTGTCTGACCCCTTTACCATCTTCATCTGTAGTGGGTGCTGATTCAGTTGCCCTCAAGGTCTTTTTCTGTCTTGCCAGGCTCAGTTCTATGCTGAACTGTACTCCACTCTTGCCTCAGTGAAACGGATCTTTCCTGCTAACCTTTTTAATTGTCTTGATTGAAAAATCATTTCATTCTATCTTTTTGTTAGTTCTGTTATTACAGAATTCATTGTGAGGATGATTTCAAAGTTCTTGGGTTTTTCTGAGGGGAGGGATTTGGGTGAGCTCAGATGAATTCCTGCCCTTAATATACCATCTTGGTTCTAATTCCCAACACTGTAAATTTTAAATAGTATGCTTCAATGATGGAAGTATTACAGTGACTGTGTAATAAAGTAAAATATTTCTAGGATTGCACCTTTCTGTACACTTTACTCACATAACAATAACCCTAATTCAAGCCTTCATCACTTTTAATCTGTAATGTCTTCTTTTTTGGTCTCCCTGACTCAAGTCCTTCCCTTCTTCAGTCTATCTTCCCTATAGCTGCTAAACACAGGCCACTTCTGGCCTCCACAATACTAATTTTCCTCTTATTTTTTCCTAGAGTAAAATAAGTAAAATAAAAGCTCTTTTGGGGAGTAGAAGTAGGATGAGGATATTTACATTTCCTTACAATGTTTCTTTTTTTAGTTAAGATTTCCTGGTTTTTTGCATTGTACCCTTACTGTTCCGCCATCCCACTGCACATCCTTCTAGAATGTGTTCTATTCAGACTAACCAAGTCCCCAAATTTTGACTTCACTAATGCTGTTTCCTATGTCAAAAACATTCCTTTCTCATCTCTCTTCCTCTTCAAAGTCTAGTTGCCTTAAAGGTTCAGATCATATAAAAATTCCTATACAAGATTCCTTGATGTCTCAGTTGATATTCCTCTTCACTGTAACAGAGTAATTGAATTTATATTGAATATACTTCTGATCATTGTTTTCAAAGCAATGCAGAAAAAAAAGAAGTTCAAAGGAAAAATAGTATTATGTATGTCACCAAAGAAGTTTACCATCAAAAAAGAGATCATTAAGATTATTCAATCAGTAAACATTTGTTAACCACCTATTATGTGCCAGGCACCATGCCAGTTGTTAAAGATACAAAAGAATCAAAAGAGAGTCACTATCCTTAACAAGGTTACAATCTAGTATAGGAAGAAATCAAGTAAACAATTATGTACAAACTATATATATAAGATAAATAGGAAATAATTGAGAGAGGAAGGAAGCACTAAAATGAAAGAATGTCTGGGAAAGGCTCCCTGTAGAAAATGTGATTTTAGTTGTGATTTAAAGAAGGTCAGGAAAACCAGTAGGTGGAGATAAGAAGGGAAAGCACTGAGTGCTTTGGAGGCCATGAGACAAAATGCCTAGAGGTAAGAGATAGAGTGTCTTGTTAGAGGAATACTAAAGAGGACAGTGTCACTGGATCAAAGACTCTGTCATGAAGAGTAATGTACAATAAGCCCAGAAAGGCAAGAAGGGGATACTTTGTGAATTGCTTTGAATTCCAGAGGATTTTACATATAATCCTGGAGCGACTGGAGTTCATTGAGCAAGAGTGACATGATCATACTTGTACTTTAAGGAAATGATCTTAGTAGCTGAAGGGATAATGGATTGAAGTGCGGAGAGAACTAAAGCAGATAGACCCATCAGCAAAATATTGCAATAGTCCAGAGGTGAGATGATGAGGGTCTGCATCAAAGTGTTGGTAATATAAGAGGAAGCAAGGTTACATATTTGAGAGAGTGCATATTTGAAAAAATGAAATAGTCATTGGCAAACATATAGGATATGAAGAGTGAGAGACAGTGAAGTGAGCTATCCACAATCATACAATGATAGAGCTATCAGTCAATCTTAAACTGATATCTCCACAAACTTTGCTGCTTGGCTTAGTGATGATGGTGAAATATTTGGCTGAATGACTCTGGAAGGCCCTAAAACCAGTAGTCACGATAGAATAACTCACAATTAATCCAGTGAATTTATTTCTTTAAAGCAAGCAACGTTTGAGTTCATTCTTTACAAAATTGTTCTCTAACCCCATATAAAGTTGGAGAAAAAAATTGTGGTAAACATGTTTGTTACTCTCAGACTCCCAAAAGCATTTGGAATGACTACAATCTTCCCCCTCCCCTGTCCTTCAAAAGTGATGGACCATTGACTTCTCATTTTTTTTAAGTAAGTAGCTTTATTTTTCAGTTGATTTGAACAATGCAAATATATTACAAACTCAAAGGCTTAGCAAGCAAAACCTCTCCTGTAGCACTCCTCAGAAGGATATACATTTCATTGTCCTGATACAGCTTAATAATCATGCCAGTCTGGCTCATACAGGTGTGTAAACCCTGCCTTACAAGAAAAGAAAAGTGACAAATTCAGGTATTGAAGGTATTTTTCTTTTCTTTGGTCAGTGAATTAAAAGTTTATTCTGATGGTCCACTGAAGTCCAAATGTAATATGGGAAAGAAAGGAAGGAAAGCCTAGGAAAGGGCTGTCACTACTCTCTGCACGTGTAACATATCTTATTGTCAATGTCATTCAACTTGTTGCACGTACATGCTAGAAACATTAGAGAAAAAATCAAAAGAAACTAAAGAATCTTCAGGGTCTGGTAACACAGAGTCATCACCATTAAGTCTCTTGCTAGATACTAAAACAAAGACAGTAAGTAGCATACAGTACACGGTTTATAAATTAATAAACATTTATCCAGTGCCTTCTATGTACTAGGTGATGTGTTAGGCTTTCAGAAAACTAAGAAAGGCAAAGGCAGTTGCTTATCTCAAGGAGTCTGCAAACTAATGAAGAGATAAGGTCTAATGATAAAATTCTATGGGATACCTCATGCTATTCCACTTTTTCTAATGACCTTTTACACAGAGGCAGAACCATCAAAGGGGTGTGATCAGAAGAAAAGAAGCACTTTGGTGGAGGACACTTAAAGCTGCTTTTAAGATGAACCCAATAAGGTTAGAGAAAGGTATGATAAATGCCAAGCAAATCTTTTGTTTTATAAGAGAAGATATGATGGCAGAAGAGTAATTTTTTTTCATGCAATGAACAAGAACCAGAAAGTGCATTTAGGTTAAATTGTATAAAGCATGTTCTAAGATAGTGGAAAGATGACTTCAGTTAGATGAGCAACTTTTAAAATATAATTAAATATTCTTCATAATTAGGTGCTAAAGTTTTGTCTAGACTGCTAAATGACTGCAATTGTTTCTTTTAGTAGTGTCTAAATTTACTTCCCTGGGACAAAATCCATGGCATGTAGAGGATGATGAGATCCTAAGAACTACTGAGAAGAAAGAAAATATAGAAGGAAGGAGAAAAAGGAAGGAATGGAAAAAAGAAAGAAGGAAAGAAAAAAGGAATGATAGAAAATGAAAGGAAGAAAAAAAGGATGTGGGAAAGAAATATAAGCACCAGATTCCAAATGCCATTGTAATCATAATTATTAAGACAAATTTATTAATATAAATACACTTGTGCATGACATATTTTGTGTGACATCTTGATTATCCTAGTTATAGATAAATACATAGATACATGGAGAAAAACCAAAGGAAATGAATAGATCTATAGATGATAGATCATTTCTTCACTGGTATGCCTCAGGTACTAGTCTATGTGCAGAGTTTAAAATACAAACAAGCAAGACAATTCTTGTCTTCAAAAAAGTGACATTTTAAAGAGGAAAGATAATACATAAGCTAGAAAATCTAGAAAATGGGAATGAGGAGATGAAATTAAAAGGGTACTGGAGACTGAAAAGAAAGAGGAAAAGAAACCTGGAGAGCAGACTTGGGAGCTGCAAGATTTCAAAATGAAACATATGTAGAGGTAAAATTGTCAGTGCTCACATCTTGACTTTAACTTCCACTTGGGGTAGTGGAGCTATGATGAGTGAGAAAAGGAATCTACTCACTGAGCTCTCCCCTAACCCCTCTGAATAGCTTTAAATAATGCCACAGAACAATCTCTGGAATAGTAAAACCCACAAAAGAATGGGGCAAAATAATTGCCTAGACAAAGACAAAAGTTAAGCAGAAAAATATCTGTTGCACCAGAGTTCCCAAAAAACCAGGAGCAGGCCTTGGGAGCAATCAGCAGATGTAACAGCTGCTTCTAGAAACTCTCAGTTAACAGAGAGTAAAAGAATTGAACAACTGATCAGAAATAGATTATAGGGATCTCTTTGCTAGCACCAAGGCAGGACTCTGTTGCTTTACCCATACTTGGATCCAAGTTGCACTTCACCATGGCAGTCCCAGGACAAAAAGGAGCACCAGAGCATCAGAGCTTATGGGCAGAGTGGAACAGGGACCCGCCCTTCCCCGCCCCCCCCCCAAACAGTAGCAAGACCAAAAGACTGCTTGTGGTCACTCGCAGACCAGGAGGGTAGTAAACACAACACTCCTTAAAGAAGGAGACCCCTTTGGAAGAACTGTAAATTTACAGATCCCTAGAAATATCTCAGAATACAGCTGCATGGATATCCTGAAGCTTGAGACAGTGCTGTCTCGACCCTGGAAGCAGAACCCTACTTTAACAAAAATTTAAAAGTTAAGAAATAGGTTGAGAAAATGAGAAAACAAAAGAATAAATCTGACAGTAGGAAGTTAATATAGTGAAAAGTAAGATCAAAACAAACACTCTGAAGAAAACAAATCAAAGCTCCTACATCTAAAGCCTCCAACAAAAAAAAAAAAATTAATTGGTTTCAGGGCATAAAAGAGCTCAAAAAGGAGGCTGAAGATCAATTAATAGAAGTAGAGGAAAAATTGGCAAGAAAAATGAGAGTTATATAAGAAAATAATGAAAAAAAATAATTCAACAGCTTGGTAAAGGAAACACAAAAAATACTGAAGAAAATGACACCTTAAAAATCAGACTAGGGAAGGGGAGGAGCCAAGATGGCAGAGTAGAAAGATTCACATATCCTAGCTCTGAAAACACAGCCCATAAATTACCTGTAAAGAGGAACTCCCAACAAATTGTGGAGCAGGGGAAACCACACAACAACAGAGTGGAGGAGATTTCTGTTCCCAAAAGCCCTGAAAAACCGACACCAAAGCTCCATCCTGCACCAGACCTGGAGCAAAGCCCAACCCTGCCATGGCTGTGCAGATCCAAGAAGTCTCCAGTGACTGTGAAGGTCCCTCAACCCACAGGCACTACAGGTCAGTGAAAGAGACTTCTGGTCTGGCCATGAGGGGAGCAGGGTGTCTCCATAACTCAGGCCCCCTCGGGAGGCAGCAGCAGAGGCAACAGCAGACTGAAGCTCCCAAGGCAGACAGGATCTCAGATCCATTGTTGAAGATCTCCCCATAAACCCCCTGAGGGAACTGAGCCTGGGCAGTGGCCCTGCCCCCACCTGAGAACCTGAACTTAATCTCTCAATGAATAGCAGCCCCACCCTCACTGAAAGCCCTAAACCTGGGAAGCAGCATTTGATTCTCAGACCCCAAGCACTAGCTGGGTGGATCTGGAGGTGAGGCGGGGGTGGAGAGGAATCTCTGAAGCCAAGTAACTGGCTGGGAAAATGCCCAGAAAGGGGAAAAAAAATAAGACCATAGAAGGTTACTTTTTTGGTGAACACATATTTCCTTCTTTCCTTTCTGATGAGGAAGAGCAATGCTTACCATCAGGTAAAGACATAGAAGTCAAGGTCTTGGTATCTCAAACATCCAAAACAGATATTCAATGGGCTCAGGCCATGGAAGAGCTCAAAAAGGATTTTGAAAATCAAGTTAGGCAGGTGGAGGAAAAACTGGGAAGAGAAATGAGAGCGATGCAAGAAAAGCATGAAAAATGGGTCAATACATTGGTGAAGGAGACCCAAAAAAATGCTGAAGAAAATAATACCTTGAAAAATAGGCTCACTCAATTGGCAAAAGAGGTTCAAAAAGCCAATGAGGAGAAGAATGCTTTCAAAAGCAGAATTAGCCAAATGGAAAAAGAGGCTCAAAAGCTCACTGAAGAGAATAGTTCTCTCAAAATTAGAATGGAACAGATGGAGGCTAATGACTTTCTGAGAAACCAAGAAATCACAAAACAAAACCAAAAGAATGAAAAAATGAAAGATAATGTAAAATATCTCATTGGAAAAACAAATGACCTGGAAAATAGATCCAGGAGAGACAATTTAAAAATTATGGGATTACCTGAAAGCCATGATCAAAAAAAAAAAAAAAAAGCCTAGACATCACCTTTCATGAAATTATCAAGGAAAATTGCCCTGAGATTCTAGAACCAGAGGGCAAGATAAGTATTGAAGGAATCCATTGATCACCACCTGAAAGAGATCCAAAAAGAGAAACTCCTAGGAACATTGTGGCCAAATTACAGAATTCCCAGGTCAAGGAGAAAATATTGCAAGTAGCTAGAAAGAAACAATTCCAGTATTATGGAAATACAATCAGGATAACACAAAATCTAGCAGCTTCTACATTAAGGGATCGAAGGGAATGGAATAGGATATTCCAGAAGTCAAAGGAAGTAGGACCAAAACCAAGAATCACCTACCCAGCAAAACTGAGTATAATACTTCAGGGGAAAATATGGTCTTTCAATGAAACAGAAGACTTTCAAGCATTCTTGATGAAAAGACCAGAGCTGAAAAGAAAATTTGACCTTCCAACACAAGAATGAGAAGAAGCATGAAAAAGCAAACAGCAAAGAGAAGTCATAAGGGACTTACCAAAATTGAACTGTTTACATTCCTACATGGAAAGACAATATTTGTAACTCTTGAAACTTTTCAGTATCTGGGTAGTTGGTGGGATTATACACACACATACACACACACACATACATACACACATGCACACACACAGAGACAGAGAGCACAGAGTGAATTGAATAGGATGGCATCATATCTTAAAAAAATAAAGCGGTTAGAGAGAAATGTATTGGGAGGAGAGAGGGAGAAATGGAATGGGGTAAATTATCTCTCATAAAAGAGGTAGGCAAGGGACTTTAGTGGAGTGAAAAAGGGGGGGAGGTGAGAGAAAAACATGAAGTTTGCTCTCATCACATTTGACTAAAGGAAGGAATAAAATGCACACTCATTTTAGTATGAAAACCTATCTTACAATACAGGAAAGTAGGGGAGAAAGGGATAAGCCGGGGGGGCGGGGGGAATGATGGAAGGGAAGGCATTCGGAGGAGGGAGCAATTTGAAGTCAACTCTCTTGGGGAGGAACAGGATCAAAAGAGAGAATAGAAGAAATGGGGGGCAGGATAGGATGGACGGAAATATAGTTAGTCTTACACAACACCACTATTATGGAAGTCATTTGCAAAACTACACACATATGGCCTATATTGAATTGCCTGCCTTCCCAAAGGGAATGTGTGGGGAGGGAGTGATGGGGAGAAGGTGGAACTCAAAGTTTTAGGAACAACTGTTGAGTATTGTTCTTGCTACTAGCAAGTAAGAAATACAGGTAATGGGGAATAGAAAAGTATCTGGCCCTACAGGACAAAAGAGAAGATGGGGATAAGGGAAGGGAGGGATGATAGAAGAGAGGGCAGATCAGGGATAAGGAAAAGTAGAATGCTCGGTGTATTGGGGTGGGTAGAGGGGACAAATGTGGAGAAAATTTGGAACCCAAAATTTTGTGAAAATGAATGTAAAAAGTAAAATAAATAAATTTGAAAAAAAATGGACTAAGACAAATGGTAAAAATGGTACAAAAAGACAATAAGGAGAAAAATAGTTAAAAATAAAAATTGACCAAATGGAAAAAGAGGCACGATAAAAAAAAATTCTTAAAAAATAGAATAATAAAAATGGTAAAAAAAGTACAATAGTTTCCTGAAGAAAATAACTCTTTAAAACTTATAATTGAACAAATGTAAGCTAATAATTTTATGGCAATTCAAGAAACAATAAAATAAAACCAAAAGAATG
Organism: Bettongia penicillata ogilbyi; assembly: GCA_023548195.1. Classification (NCBI taxonomy): domain Eukaryota; kingdom Metazoa; phylum Chordata; class Mammalia; order Diprotodontia; family Potoroidae; genus Bettongia; species Bettongia penicillata. Next base: position 838,574 of record JAJHZJ010000609.1, on the reverse strand, counting down.
AAAAAATAGAAGACAATGTGAAATATCTCACTGAAAAAATGAGCTGAAAAATACTTAAAAATTAGTGGAAAATTGGTGGGGGAAAAATGATCCTAGAATCAGCTCTCAAGAAATTATCGAGGAAAATCGTGCTAATAATGTAAATATAATATAATATAAAAATAGAAATTGAAAGACTTCACCAATCATTTCCTAAAGGAGATCCCAAAATGAAAACTGTCAGAAATAACCTAGCCAAATTCCAGAGCTCCCAGGTCAAAGAGAAAGTACTGCAAACAGTCAGAAACAATTCAAGTATCATTGAGTCAAATCAGTATTACAAAAGACTTAGCAGTTACTATATTGAAGGATCAAGATATTTGAAATATGATACTCCAGAGGACAATGGAGCTAGAATTATAGCCAAGAATCACCTATCCAGCAAAATTGAGTATAATCCTTCAGGGAAAAATGGACATTCAATGAAATAGAAGACTTTCAAACATTCTTGGTGAAAAGACCAGAGCTGAGTAGAAAGCTTTACTTCCGAATACAAGATTCAAGAGAAGCATAAAAATATAAACAGGGAAGGGAAATTATAAGGGACTTAAAAAGGTTAAACTGTTTATATTCCTACATGGGAAGATGGTACTTTTAATTCAGAAGAAATTTTTATCAGTATTAGGGCAGTTAGGAGTATGTGTAGAGAGAGGACAAAATATGAGTTGAATATGAGTAATTGATATCTAAAAAAATAAATTTAAGAGGTGAGAGAGAGGAATGTACTGGGAGAAAGGGAAAGGAAAAGGTATGATGGTGTATAATGGGGTAAATTATCTCTTAAAAGAAGCAAGAAAAAATATTTTACAGTTAAGGGGAAATGAAGAAAGTGAGATGGAGTGAGAGAATCTTATTCTCATCAGAATTGGCTAAAAGTGAGAATAACATACACACTCAATACATACTACAGGAATGTAGGAGGTGAGAGAGAAGAGAAGGGGGTAGTGAAAAGCAAGGGTAGATTTGGGGAGGGGGTAGTCAGAAGGAAAACACTTTTGAGAACGGATAGGGGAAAAGGAGAGAGAGAACAGAATAAACGAGGAGGAAATGGAATGAAAGGAAATACTGTTAGCAATAGTAACTGTGAAAAAAATGTGAAGTAATTTTTTCTGATAAAGGCCTCATTTCTCAAACATATACAACTGAGAAAAATTTGTGAAAGTCAGAGCTATTCACTCAATTAATACATGGTCAAAAGATATAGTCAGTTTTCAGATGAAGCAATCAAAGCTATCTATAGCTATATAACTAACTAACTAACTCACTATTGATTGGAGAAATGCAAATTAAAACAATTCTGAGGTGCTACCACATACCCACTTGACTGACTAATAGGGCAGAAAAGAAAAACTGAAACAATAATGCACAATTGGTGGAGTTGTGAACTTGTTCAACCATTTTCAAGAGCAATTCAGAAATATGTTCAAAGGGCTATAAAACCATGCATACTCTTTGATCTAGCAATATCACTACTACCTCTTTATCCCCAAAGAGATTAAAAAAAAAGGAAAAGGACCTACATGTGCAAAAATATTTGTAGCAACTCTTTTTCCTGTGACAAAGAATGCCCATCATTTGGGAAATGACTGGACAAATTGTAGCTATGATCAAATGTCACTGTGCTGTAAGAAATAATGAACAGGATGCTCTCAGAAAAATCTGGAAAGACTTACATGAGCTAATACAAAGTGAAATGTGCTGTGCACAAAGTAGGAACAACCTTGTAAAATGATCAACTGTGCACAGCTTAGCTATTCTCAGCAATACAATGATCCAAGACACCTCTGAAGGACTTATGATCAAAAAAACAAAAACCGAAACTATCCATCCCCAAAGAAAGAACTGATGATTTCTGAATACAAAGTGAAGCATATTCTTTAAAAAACTTTATTTTTCTTGAGGTATTGTTTTTGTTTTTTGGGGGGCCCTATATTTTCCTTTACAACATGACTAATATGGGAATGTTTTACATGACTACATATGTAAAATCTATACCTAATTGCCTTCTCAATGAAGGGGGTTAGGGTGTGGAGAGAAGAAATGTAGAATTTAGAAGTCAAAGTTTTAAAAATGAATGTTAACATTGTTTTTACTTGTAATTGGGGAAAATAAAGTGCTACACAAATTTTTAAAAAATGAGGAGGTTTAAGGAGGCTTCTTTTTTTATTGTGGCATAAAGTTGGATAAAACATAAAATTTCTATAGGCCTCAGACAACTCCCTAAGAATTATCTACTAAGTTATAGGGAAGTTATGGTTGGTGGAGAGGATTCCCTATTGCTGAAATCCCTAATACACACATAGACCTCAAAGGTGGAAGGAAGATTAGAGTTTATCTAATCAAGTATTTAACAGATTAAATATTATGAGATCAACAGATGCCTAAAACCACTAAGGGTAGTAAATGATATGATTCAACCTCTGAAATAAAGTGTTTTCTCTACTACTCTAACCTGCTTTGGTCATTAGAGATGTTTCCTTTCAATTCAATTAAATAAGTACTTAGTAAGAATTCGTTTTATGCTTAACATAGAATATTCTATCGTGTTTCTGTTATCAAAAAAATACACACATACATACATATGAGTGTGTGTCCATATGTGAGTATGTATACATGCAAATATATATGTATGTGTATATACACACATATATACATATACACATATGAATGCCCACAAATGCATATTTATTTGCAAACTATAAAATGCTATATAAAGCTGGTGATTGTGGTAGTCTTTTTTCTTTCAACAATGTCATTGTATAAATATTTATACTTTCCTGGTCAGATATTATATTGTTTGCCTCTATATCCTGTTCATACATTTATTTCATCTTTCACAGACATCTAATTTATAGGTTTGATATCATGGAGGTAAAGAGGTATGTGGGAATGTAGGCAGAAGATAAGATCCTGTAATGGCTGAAAACAAAAGCTTAGCCCCCCAGTAGGCACAAACGCTGAGCTCTGCAAGAATGTTCAAATCTATTTCATCTTACTGCCACTGAATTAAAAATGAGGTTGCATAAGGACTGTGAGTGTTGAGAAGAGTAAAGCAATTTCAAGTGACAGAGTTCAAAGGCAGTGGTTATGCATTTCTAAATTGGCACTGAATCTCCTTTGGAGATATTTTGCACTTAGTAAGGTGGCTATCACAACTGAACTCCTTCTTTCTTTCTTGAGAAAATTGTGAATGGTCCGCTGAAATGAGTTTGGAGAGAAATCCTAGGGTGTTACAAAGAATTGTGGGTATATTGTCTGCTAATGAGTTGGCTATTCTGCTTTAATTTTAAGCAACCCACTAAAAAGTATGAGTTCAAATGACATTATTTGAGATTTTGAATAAATTCTCTTCAAGTCATTACTATTTGAGGATAAATTAAAACTATCTAAAGAAAGCACATAATTGATTATTTCCTACTGAATAAAAATGACATAAATAGAATTTATTTTTAAACTGCTTGCTACATCAGCAAAGTGAAATAAATACTTGTGCTCAAACTCCCAAAGAAATAGTGCTTTCTTGGCACAATGAGTTATTCTCGTTATATCCTTGGGCTCAACCTGGCAAACCTTCACTGAAGGGAAGGGAGATATCTCATACTACAATTCTGTTGTCTAGATTTAAATGAGTCAAAAGGCCACTACTGATTTTCCATACTGTATATGCCACAATTCAAATTCATGGATAGTACAAGAATAACTAAGAAATGCTCACAGACAATAAGAAATTCAGGCTCAGGGGGATATATACCTCAATTGCTTTATTGACAAACCTTTTGAGGAGGTTAACTGACCACTCACAACAATGATGGACAAAAATAAAATGCTTGCAGATCATTCAAGTCTTTGTAACTAGGCAACATGGCCCTGTGTGCACCAATCCGATATCACCCCCTTGTTGCCATCTCTATCATAAACCAATCTCAGGTACCAGAAATTTATAAAGTCATAAGTGGCTTGGGAGTCAATTAATTAGATGATTTAATTTTACTGAAGAGGATATTGAGACAGAGAACTTAAGAAACATGTCAAAAGCTATATAAGTAAAAAGTGGGAGAGACACATCTGAACTTAGGCCCTCTGACTACAGATCTACTGCCTATTCATTTCTCAATGCTTTACCCATGCCAAATTTAATGCTAGGGCCCCAATACACTACCCAATTCGACATATGCAGAAGATTTTTTAGGAACTTCTGAAAGCAATTCCCTTGGCTTCCTCTATTGTACTAATAATTAATAACAATGTGAAATACGTTCCTCAGAGGTTTCCAAATTATCTGCCATGATCATAGGAACACAACGTTGAAATAGACTTAGACTCTTGTTTCTTACTGACATTCAGTATTGTAATCTCCATAAGATGTGGCATAGCAGAAAAAGAGGAGTCCTGAGCTCATATTCTGGTTCCTGAATGTATTATCTACATGACCATGAACAATTCAATTTAGTAATTCCTCTAAGTTTCAAGTTCTTGGTTTTAAAAGAAGATCTATGAGGTGCCAAGTGTGCCAAGTGAAAGCTGAGACTAGAATGATTACCCTCTGACATGTTGATGCAATACCTTTTCTAAGTCTTCCTTTAAAGTCCTGCTCTAATTTCTCATTAGGACATGGAGGTAGCCTTGGGAATTTTAAAGGCTAAGCTAGCACAGACCAAGTGCTATTAGACTTTCTTAAATTGAACAAGTTTTGAGAACATGCCCAGAAGTCACAGGTTAAATGTAGTGTGAGGACCAGCTTAACTAAACTTGGAAGCTCATCAATAGAAAAATGACCAAACATGACCTAAATATGTTTTCTACCCCGTGTGTGTGTGTGTGTGTGTGTGAATGTATATATCTATATCTATCTATTTATATATCAAATTAAATGTGTTTTTGTATATAAAATGCTTTACAAAAAGTTATTAAAACACAATAAAATACTTCATCTCGACTTATTTATATAAGTAATTTAGCCATCAATATAGAATAAATTGACTTTCCAGAGGGAAGAAAATCATTCCTCCACTTTCAACAAAGACTAACTATATAATGGCTGTAAGAACATGAACCATTCAGTAGATGATTAAATCCTGTAAGTATCTGGTCTTGGATGCTTTACATTGAATTAACCACTGCACTTGAATTCTCAAAATGGAGCTAAATATTCATCTGGTCAGCTGACAAATAATGATAGAACACAACTTTGCAATTTGAGCCGTCTTGCAAGCATGCAACATTACAATTATAATGAGTTCCAGGGATCCAAGAGGAGGTCACTCTACATCCTGATAAAACAGATAGGATCTTAGGGGAATTTTTTGCAGAATGACATCTGAAGAAACTCAGATGAAATCTGAGTTTCTGTGTCTCAGATTACCTCCATACCAAAACCCTTTCCTCAAATCCAAAAATCCAAACTTTCATGATTTTGTATAAAATATCTAGGAATCCTTTTTTTTCCCTAAGATACAAAGGCTACCAAGAGAGGTAAGAGTTTAAGATAATGCAACTATTATTTGTTTTGTAATTATATATTTAGACATGATTAACTGATGCAATTATTTAAAATTCATTACTTATCTATAAACCACCTGAATACATGGAAGTTCTATATAGGGTTTGAGAGAAGGTTAATGGGGTTAAAATAGAAAGACATTATTTGGGTGATTATTTTGGCATTAGCCATAGTGAAATTAAAGTTAATAATATTGTATTTATATTATTTATAATAAATTGATTATATGTATATGTGTGTATGAGTGTTTGTGTGTGTGCATGTGTAATAATTTAGCAATTGGATCAATTACTCAAAAAGATTTATGGTTTCACTGATTTGTGAATTCTTCCATCAAGGTAGATCACAACCTATCCATCCCTTCCCATCCTACATGACTCTTCTCCATATTTTCCCAAAACTTTGCCACAGGTGATTTACTCAATGTGCTGGAGACCTCCTTTGCTTGCTCCTGACATTGTTAGGGTACCATCATAGCACTTTAACTATATACCTGTTATCACCTTCCTGTTGTTAGCCCATCTTCTCCTTCTCTTAGGTAACATCATAAATGTTATAGTGCTACAATAACCAATAATAGAACATAAATCCCTTACCAGTAGAGAATGTTTTGCTTTTTGTCAATGTATTTCCAGCAACATTCCAGTAGATGTTTAATAAACACTTGTTCAATTGAATAGAATTCATCAATAGGGAGTCCTAGGTCAACTGGAAGGAGACAAAAGATAGAATGGAAACTTCAGTGGACCATCTGTTTGGTATATAAAGGCAAAAGCTAGGATAACACCCTCCTCCCCTTCTTAATAATTATAAGCACAGTGGTTTTTGAAATTTTAATGATTATAGTTTAATCATGAACAACTGCTATATCCTTTTGCTCATTCACTAGTTCTCAGAGATTATAGCTGGCTCTGCAAATTCTCTGGTCCATTGATTAACATTGAATTCAGCAGTGCATAATCTGTAGTTGAGGTGTGATAAAGTATATTCTGATAATCGCAAAAGAATTTAACTTTGAGTTATTCTGATGACCCAGGGAGTTATAGATAGAGTTCTAGGACTGATAGTTCTAGGACTGAACTCAGGGAAGATTTAAGACAGAAGAGGGATCAAGTCTACATGAGAAATCAGACACAGCAACAACCACAGTGTGTGAGAAATTTTTCTGGTAGATTTAGTCTACAGCAAAGCAAGGACCTAAAAACTTCCCAGTGGACTTTTGAGGCAAAACATCTTTCACATCCAGAGAAAGAACTATGGAACTGGATCATATTTATTTTTGTATTATGTTTTGTTTTGTTTTATGGTTTCTCCCATTCATTTTAATTCTTCTATTCAACATGACTAAGGTGAAAATGTATTTAATAGGAATATATGTTTAGTACCTATATAAAATGACATGCTGTCTCAGGGAGGGAATGGGGAAGAAGGAGGACAGGAGGAGGAGGAAGGAGAAAAGATCTAAGATATATGGAAGTAATTGTAGAACACTGAAAACAAATAAAATAATTTTTAACGATAAAAACTAAAAATAAATAGTGGTGAAATCAAGTACAGAAGAAGTCAAAAAAAGGGAAGACAAGAGAAACTGTTATGCCCATTACTTCCCTGCAAATCCATTTCTGATAAGGTAGGGAAACAAAAATTGATTTTTATTTTGCTTCCAATGTACATGATGTTGCTACTTAATCCTTAATTATCAAAAACTGTCATTCATGTTACAACCATGAAAAATAAAACGGATGACACCATAAATGTTGGATGAGATATAAGCTTTGTAAAGACAAGTGTTATGAGGCACATGACACCAAGATGGAAATATTTTTATTTTGGACCTGCAAGTAAATTAGGCATCTTTGGACCAAACAGCTGAACTATGTGTAGAAAGGCCCAACATTTCGGACATCTGCAAGTAATTAGGACATTTACAAGGCGAAGGATTTGCCTAAAGTAAAAATGGAGTGAGTGAGAGCATAATCCAAAGACTGTGCTTATTTTGGAATGCCAAATCTGAGAAAGTCTGAGATAAAACAGGGATCCAGAAGCTAGAGTAAGGATTTCAAAACTACAGTCTATAAAGAGATAAGCAAAGAAAAGTGATAGGCATTTTTAAGCACCTGCTATGTGCCAGGAACTGTGCTAAGCTATTAAAAATATCTTACTGATACTCATCATATCCTTGTGAGGTAGGTACCATAATTATTTCTATTTTCTACTTGAGAAAACTGAAGCAGACAGAGGTCAAGTGATCTGCCCTGTGTCATACAGCTAATAATTGCTTGAGGTCAGATTTGAATGCAGATTTCCTGATGTTAGGCCTAGAGTTCTATCCACTGTATCACCTAACTGGTAAACAGGGTTATTAAAAGTTTTTTATGTAATGACTCCTTGTCTGAAGAAGTCTTCAACTTCAACCCTCAAGTGAGGCAGGAAGGACTGGTAAATAGTCAATTTTAGCAGGATGAATTTATGAGGAAGCCGTGAAATGGGAAGGACTTCTCAGTGAGTTACTTGAATGAAACTGGCAATACTATGAGACTAATGGCAGTGTGTGATAGCACACAGCCTTTACGCAATTATATATAAGTAGCATGGTACAAAGAAATGAATATACCTTCATTGTACTAGAGACAATGTTTTTTTTTTCTTTTTCTACTATATGTGGTATGGTATGAAGAGGTTTTAGGTGAACATTTTCTTTGTGAGGAAGATGAGCCATGAATCTTGAATCAAAATGCATAGGAGTGGTTATGTTCTTGTTAATGTGGAGATTGAATTGCTTGAAAGTATAGAGAGCAGAAGTCACTGAGAAAGGTTGAAGGGGTTCAAACTTTGAAGTCAAGAGGAAAAATGTTTGAGGATTGAGTTATTAGGAAATGAAGAGAAATTGGGATTTCCTCTCAGTCAAGAAATGACTGTCATCTATTGGGCAAGACCAGCTGTGATGGCAATCAAAATAGAATCTTTTGCTGTTTTAGTATAATCAAGTGCCTCTGATTGAATCTTGCCTTTATCAGTCAAGAATCTTTACAAGAAATAAAGTAGAAAAAAGAGTTTCTTTAACTAGAAACAGCTTATTTGTATCGTTAATTATTTTAATGCGATTAAAGGTATTTCCCAACTATTGCTGGGCCTGCTCATTGTGGGAAGCTTAATTAGGGGAATTCTTTTGTAGGAGGGTCCCAAGTACCTTTTTTTTTTCTATAGAGGTACAGAGGTACCAGAGCCCTCTAGCTCTAAAAGAGACATAAACCCTCTGATTTGAGGTTTTACTTTGGGGCATAGTTTTTGGTAAGAAGGTTTGAATATCAGATGAGGACTTTGTGAAACCACTAAGGAGCCCCTGGTTTTGAGAACTCAGATATCGTGCTTTCCGCTTTGATAATTACGGTCAGAGAGTTTGGGTCCCAATTGTCTGTTGAATTCAGGCAGAGGAAGCAATGTCTGTTGCTTTTTTTGAGTTCTGTGTATTTTCTTTGAAATTCAGGGTGCCGACTCCCTGAACTAACTGAATTATATATGTGTTAATAAAGGAATGATACATGTGCTTGATTAAAATGATTGTTAACCCTTCAAAAGTTGCCTTTCCTTTTATGAACACAGATCTAAGAATCTGTGATAGCAGCCCCCTTCAAGTATGTTGGAGTGCTTACAGCTACACCAGTCAAAGATGATCATTACATGCAAGGGTTGAATAGTTTAGGTCTGAGGGTTCTGTGCTAGAAGGATATGACCAAATTCAAGTGATGGATGGGTAGATATTGTGTCATATATGCTCAACTACTTCTGACCTCATCAATGTTGTTTTGGGAGCACAGATAGCAACCCATTCATATCATCTTATTCTCTGAGTCTGAAAGTTGAAAGAGCCTAAAGAGTGATCTAATCCAGTATAAATATGAAAAGAGTGCCTACTATAATATATTTGACAAATAGACTGAAAGACGTTTTTGAGCACCTGCAAAGAGGAGACACCCATTAAAACTCACATTATTACAATTCCCTTTAATTTTGTCATGGAATTTTCTTTCACATCAAGACCAGGTTTTCTTCTTTGCAAATTAAACCCATTTCTCATGATTCTCTCTGAGGAAAAGTAGATCATATCTATCTTTTCTCTGCATTATAGCTTGTCAAATATTTGAAAAGAGCTATCATTTCCCCTATAATTCTTACCTTCTCCTCTTATTTGTACATTAAAAAGACTTGTATAAAATAGTAGCCCTATTTGCATGTTTTGGTTGCTGAAAAGGGCAGAAAAAAGAATGTTCATGGGCACAAAACTGATAAAAATATACTTGTAAAGAAGCACATTTTAACCGATTAAAGGGGAAGGAGACACATAGCCTTTTAGGAGGACTATAGAGAGAAGTATTCCTCACATGAATGTACTAAGATCTGTTTGAGATCAGAGACTACTAAGGTAACAATGGTTTCAGGACATTGAGGTTCCTTTATTCATTTGAATGTGCCTATTTTTAGAGCTTGGAGCACATAACTGACAAGGTTGTAAATCAAATAACTATTTGGGGATTACAAGAAGATTAAACAAAGACTGTTGAATTCATAAAGGACAAAAATGGATTTTGTAAGATTTACCTCATAAGGGAAAGATGAGTCACTAAACATCAGGAAGCTCTGATTTGAGGCACTGGGAGTACTGAAAGTATCAGCTGTGAAGGTGTTGAATATGTAGAAGCAAGCTGGCAGTCAACAGACAAGAAAGTTTTGTCTGCTGTTCAGAACATTTTGATTGAAAGAGTGGCATTACTTTGGAGTAGAGGCATTGTTCAATAGTTTCACTACTTCAAATGTCTTCATTCTGCCATCCATCCTACTTTCAACTCTCAAACACATATTACTAAAGTGTACCTGACAATATCATCTCTTCCCCTCCACTCAATAAACTACACTCCTTTTTATCTCTGGGATCAAACATAAAATCATTTCACCTTTGAAACTCTTCATAAGTTGGCCCCTTTCAACATATGCACATGATACTCCATCTCTAACTCCAGATAATTCCATTGGTTTCTCATATGCCTAGAAGTTTTTCTCTTTCCTTACCTTCATCTTTGGGCATTTTTAGCTTCCTTCAATTCTCAGTAACATCTAATCATCTTAGAGAAGTTGTTTTTTGGTTTTTTTTTTTCTAGTTCTTAATTTCAGTTTCTTCCTCTGAGATTACCGCCAATTTACCCTATTAAGCTCTGAGCTGCATGAGAGCATGTGCATTTTTTTTTGTCCCAATTTGGATCCTCACAATGTAACACTTTACTTATGACATAGTAGGTGCTTCAGAAATGCTTGTTAACTTCACTTGACTTAACTTTGAGAACTGACTATAGAAAAGGGAAGTATGACTGCTGGGAACTTCAAGAGAAAAAACTTACATTTACTACTCTTTGAATGCATTTCTCTCTACTGACATTTTCATTTTGAGAGAGGGAAAACATCTGAGAAGTGTTTGGTTACTCTCCATTTTGATCTCTGATGTCACAGGGGAAAATCTAAGTGTGTCGCCACTTCCAGGGTCCCATAGTCCCTATATACCTATATACCTTAAAAGGATAGTGCAATACTGGTTAATATGTAGAATGCATATATGGATTTTGCTTTATAGCAAGTAACCTTGGTGTTATGATAATTCTTGTTTCTGCCTTATCATTTTCTAAATGTATGCTTAACAGTTAACAGTGTCATGATGTCTGGTTTTGTGTAAATGAGCTGCACATTAGCTCAAGAATTACAGTGTTGAGTAGGAAGAGTACAATCACCCCCTACTCCAAAAGCAAAATAAAAGAAAAAGAAAGCAGAATTATTTCTAAGACCCTGAGAGATTTTTACTTATACTGTATGTAGTTATATGTAGTTATGTTAGTGATCCTTCATCTCTGGTAACACAGGAGCTGATGATCTGAAGGCAGGTTGAGTCAACCAAGGCAGGCCACAGAATTGAAGTTGGGTCATGTCATGCCCAGGTGCTGCATTTGTTTTGTACATTCATTCATAAACCTAATTACTTATGCTTATTTTATTTAGTTTACTCCCTATTTCCAACTCAAGTTCTTGGGTATGGTATTCCCAAAAGCAATTAGCCACAGTTTATGCTTTCACTTTGGATTCTACTCTATTTTCTTAAGGCTGAATATGTTCAGTTGTTATTTGATTGCCTTTAGCCTAAACATGACCATTTACTTCAGCAAATAAAGAAATGAGGATATTTGATGAATTCTATACTATACATGTCCATGTTTCCCCATAGAGCTTATAAAGAGGATTCACTCCACAAACTAGTAATCTTCATCTTGAACTCTTTATGTATTTCTTTACATTTCTGTTTTTTTTCTCTTTTTTTTTGACAAGTGTGTGAAGTCTGGGTTGTTCTATTAAAGTTCATTTTATCTACATGACAAACTGATATCATTTTCATTATAAACTTCATTAATGATATCCCTTCTTGAACCCAGAGGATCATTAGAAAAGAACAACAGGCACTTGAAGCCACCATTTACCATTTACCTTTTCATTTATTATGTACTCTGTGTGTATACATATACACAGAGCAAATAGTACAAGGAAAGTACAATAAAATACAAAAAAAGCAAACACATACTCATATATATATATATATATATACACACATATATATGAATATATATACATATATATATATATATATATATATATAGAGAGAGAGAGAGAGAGAGAGAGAGAGAGAGTGTTTTCTTTATTGTATTTGCCTTGTCATAGTGTTGTATTGACTAAGAGGAGATGGTGATCATAAGAATGATGATGTGGATACTCTTGAGGCATCCCATTCACATATTGGATAGCTTTAATTGGAAAAAAAAATTCATCCAGCCTGAATATATTTCTATCTATTTTTCATGTATTGCTTCAAGTTCCATTCTTAAGCAACCACAACAAGAATATTTCCTGTTCACACCCTTTAATCATTTTAAGATTGTTATGGATGCCCTCCCTTCCCAGTCCTTCTATCCCTCTACTAAATAAGAACCCTCTTCCACAATGATACTAATTGCCCCAACTTACATAAGGCTTTCATTCACTCAGAAAAAAATACACACTCCAAAACTAGATCTGATGGGGGCTGGGCTTGGAAGTGAACATGATGGGAAATGAACATGCAGAAGGATGCACTGATTATTAACATTAGGGTGGCAAATAAAAAATTTAAGTGTAAAGAAGAAGAAGCATAGCTGGAAAAGAATTTAACTGGTCGGCTTTCTATGTATTCTGGGATCAGTTTCCTCAGTTCTTGGGATATTGCCTCCTATCTTAATGCCTGTTCTCTCAGGTCACATTATGCCAATTTCTCTAACATTGTGGAATCTGTTTATATGTATATTATATATCTATATATGTATGTATATATACATGTAGCAATTATACCTTCCATTTTACATAATTCCCTTCTAGCATCTTATACCTAGTCTTAATTTCATGGTGAATCCTCTATGTAAAAATGATTTTTAATTTAGTAAAAGTATTTGGTTTGAAGATTGGGAAAATTTTAAAATTATATCAAGGAAGAGATTTCATTAACATGCAAGTATATGTCATATTTTCCATACTGTAAAATGTCAAAGGACTCCTTTTGTACTAACAAATTGTCAAATGATTTTAACTGTAATCATCTTTAAAATTTAAATTAAGAGGTGATACCCTAGAACTTAGTAATACTGTTTAAAAGTAAAAAATGTAGCATTATAAATCAAAGTTGTCAAAGTCAGGTGTGGAAAACACTCTTTTAGCCTTCAGATCTCATCTATTTGAATGGGGACAGTAGCCATATGTGTTTAGAGTATATAATTCACGGTGAGCCTCAGCTGCTCCAGCCAGAGGGTCATTTTAACTCGTAATAGGGTACAAAAGCAGAGCTAAAGGAAAATCAGAGCAGATGAACACTAGGTGCAGTCCTTGGCCCCTAGCTAAGAATGAAGCTTCTACAGAGAGAATTGAGAAACTGGAAACGAGTGGAGTTCAAATTAAGGGGCACTAGTAGCATCTTTAAAAAGACTAATACTGATCAGTAAGAATGAGCTGGGTCTTCTCTGAACAATGATTAAGTACATGCTGTCTATTAGGCTTGCAGTATGCTTACAATGAAAACATTCAACATTATTTAACAAGTATTTGATAGGAGCAAAATATATAAATCTTTAGTGCCTTCAACTAGTAATCATAATAAAACATTAAATTGATGTATCACGTTACAGCTTGCAAAGCTCTTGATTGTATTATCCCATTTGATTCTTACAACAAACCTAGGAGACGGGTTTTATTGTCATTATGCCCATTTCAGAGGTGAGAAACCATAGCTCAGAGAGGTTAATTAACTTACCTATAGTTGTAAGTACATGAGGCTGGATTCAAAGCAGGTTATGTGACAGTTCAACTCTAAAATTTAACTATAATGGAATGTTGAATTTTCTGATTTTGCTATATACACTTTATTCTATCTCTGTCTCTGTCTCTCTATATAAAATGTGTATGTGTGTGTATATATACACATATACCCTCACACACACATGTATGTGTATGTATAATTTCCATCAGATCAAATTAATTAGTTTATCACTAAGGTAGCGCCTTCATTATGCCAACAATACCTAGTGTAAGCCTGAGAATACACCTTTAGTGTTATTTGGGCCAGCATATCTATTTTCTTGCATTTCACTTTATTGTACTTCACAGATATAGTATTGGTTTGGCTGTTTGCTTTTACAGATTGAAGATCTGTGTCAACTCTATTTTGTTTCAGTCTAGGAGTGCCATGTTTCTAACAGCACTGCTCACATCATGTTGCTATGTCACATTTTGGTAATTCTCACATTATTTTATATTTTTATTATTATATGTTATGTGATAGGTGATCAGTGATCTTTGTCTATTACTATTACTACTACTACTATTGTCATTGTTTTGGGTCAGCATGTACCATTGCCCTGCATAAAACAGATAATTTAATAAATAAATGACGTGTCTGGCTGCTCCACCTATAAGCTGTTTCTCATCTCTCTCTCTCTTCTCATGCCCCCTTATTCCCTGAGACACAACAATATTGAAATTAGGCCAAATTAATAATTTTACAATAGTTTTTAAGTGTTCAAGTCAAAGGAAGAGATAATCAATTAAGCAAACTTCATTGTGATCTTATTTTAAGAAATTGCCACCAGTACCCTATCCTTCAGCAATCACCATCTTGATTAGACAGCAGCCATCAACACTGAGGCAAGACCTTCCACCAGTAAAAAAATTATAATACTCTGAAGTTGCCAATGCATTTCCTTTTAGCAAAAAGTACTTTTTAATTAAGGTATGTACATTTTTTAGACATGATAATATTGAATACTTAATTGACTTCAGCATAGTGTAAACACAGCTTTTACATGCACTGCTAAATGGAAAAAGAAAATGAGTATGACTCATTCTATTGTGATATTCACTTTCTTGCAATCTTCTGGAACCAAACCTGCAATATCTCCAAGGTATGACTGTATAAGAAAAAATTACAACAGTTAAAGCAGGGTAGCATAGTAAGAAAATTCCTAACTTTGAGTAGGAAGACTTGGAGACTGAACTGAATAATGACTCCAATTACTGCATCAACGTGGGCAAAACCTCCTCTTGTCTCCGGGCCTCAGTTTGTTTTTCTATAAAATAAGAGTGTTGAGATACATAACTTCTCAGGTCTCTTTGTGCTCTAAAATTTCTTTTTTTTTTTTTCACTTGATGCTTATATAATTAAATGCATGTGAGAAAGTTTTATAATTTAATCAGAATATGAAACTGCTGGTGAGGGAACTCTCTGTACTAATGCACATGAAAATCTTAATGGATAAACACTAGATTGCTATTGCAGGAATATAAAAGTTCAGTGACTTGATCCAGGTCACTGTAGAATAAAGATCATGAATTATTATTTAAGGAAACTTAGAGATCATTTAGTCTGACCCTTTCTTTTGATAAAGAAAGTTAAGTCCAAAGAAGATATTTGATTTGTTCAAGGTTACATAGGTAATGTCAAAGACAGGATTTCAAACTATATTCTGTAACTCCAAATCCAAGACTCATTCTGCACCATCAGAGCTCACACAATGTCTATTTTTGCTTATGCATACAAATGTACTTATATGCATGCATATAAGCACATGTGTGTGCTGTTAAACATATAATACTTGATGTAGAGACACATATGAATACATGAATTTCTATGTTAAAGATACCAAATTTTGTTCACAATGAATGTGACTAAAGTGATACTTGTCAGTATTTCCATTTTTCAAATGAAGAAACTAAACTAAGGCAGATTAAGCGATTTGTGTATGATTGCACCATGAATAAAAGTCAGAAGCACTATTAGAACTCATTATTTTTTGCTCTTATCCATTATTCCACCCTCTCTTCCGTGTGCCTCAACATGTATAAAACATTTTTTTCAAATCAATCTGAACTATCACAAAGTAAAATGTATTGCCTCTAAAAGTATTAGGCCCCTGCCATGTGTATGTCCTCATATGATATGAAGATGACAACTTGCCTGGAATATCATAGAAGAAATTACTGCTTCAGATTCAAGTTGCACTAAATCACTCTTGAAATGCCTTCAAACATTTGTTATTCTGAAATATATGTGATGTGTGCACACATACACATAAACATCTATATGCATGTATATGTGCATATATATACATTATGTGTGTATATGTATATGTTGCATATATAAATATGTTGCATATGTAAATAAATAAATATATGTATATTGTATTGTATAATATACACATGTATCATATATTTCAGAATCATGTGTTTGAAGGCATCTCAAGGATGACTTTGTCCAATTTGTGCATAAACGCATATACATGCTTGCATACATATATATGTATATGCAGATACGGTTATATTTATGTATTTTGTGCATTGACACACTCATGTATATGGTACTAATTCTGACTGTCCAAACTAAATTGGAGTTCAAATGGAATGTAAATGTCAAATGGACTTCTACCACGTATTGCTATGCACTGTGTTGCTATGACAACATATGGCAATTAAGGACCTTTCTATTTTAGCTTTCAGCTTCTGAAGACTTGGCATCCTTCTGCATTCAATCCTACTCAGAGAAGGACATGCCTTGAAAACAGAAAGCAGAGTATGTGCAAGGTCATTTAGGTAATCTGGTTCTCATCTACCATCTTACTTCAAGAAAAAAAAATTCTTTGCTGAAAGATTTCTTAACTTTTTCTATATCAGAGATATAGTGTGGCATGATACAAAATATAAAGGTATAGAAATCAGGATAGAGCTGGAAGTGAATCTAAGTTTTGATACATTAGCATTGTGACCATGGATAAGTAACCTGACCCTTTGAGTCTCAGATGACATTTCTGTAAAAGAATAAAAAATATATTTTTTGTGAATATGTACACATGAGTGAGTGTGTGTGTGTCACATATAAACGTGTGTGTGTGTGTGTGTGTGTGTGTGTGTGTGTGTGTGGTATGGTAAATCACTTCAGTGTCTTTCCTAAGAAAACACCAAAAAGTTGAGGAAGAGTAAGACATAACTGAAAAAAAAAATGAACACACACACACACGTTTATATGTTCCCCTATATGGGAAAGGGGAAAAGAAAAATTTATTTTAAGACTATGAGAATTAAGATGATTTAAAAGTTTTTATTTCTACAAAACAATTTAATGGTATTTGAATGGGATGGAAAGTATGAGAGAAACATGGCTATGAAAAGTATCATATCAGATATTTTATTATATCATATTCTACCATATTTCACAGTATCTTATTGTATCATCACACATTAGGTTCATATCATCATATAATATTATACCAAACTACATTATGTCATATTTCAAGCTATTTGTTCTGCATTTTTCTTCATTTCTAAGCATGACATCATATTCTCTTTCCAGTTTTCCCCTGGTCTCCGACAACGAAGTGCTACTTCTCTTTGCCAAAGGAAACTTTTATATATATATATATATATATATATATATATATATATATATATATATATATATATATATATATATATATATATATATATGCTTGATATTTTTCCTGATTTTCTTATAAAGCAAATTACCCTCTTTTTCCTTCTTTCTCTCTTTCTTATTTTCAACTTCTTCCTATTCTCTGGTCCCTTTTCCACTATCTTCAGATATGCCCAAATTTCTACCATCCTTTAAAAAAAGAAAAAAAAAGGAAAAGTCTCCAATAGACTATATTCCCACAATACAAAATTCATATTTCTCTTCCCTTTCTCAAAGCTTTTTAATGCTATCCACACTAAATGCTTTCTTATTCCTCTGTCACTTTGCAAACTTTTTTTCATCTAATCATTTGACTGAATCAAAGTTGTCAATGTTCTCTTTATAAAAACGATGGGGAGGACTGTAAACATGGCAGATAAAGGAAAGGGATTCCTCTGAGCTCTCAACAACACCCTTCTGAACACCTTTAAATAATGTGATCAAACAGTTCCTGGAACAGCAGAACCCACAAAAAAAAAGAGGATGAAATCATTTTACATCCAAAGACAACTTTAAATGTCATCAGAAAAAATCTGTTATTCCTGGATGAGAGGAGAGTACACTCCAGCACAGTCTGTACCAGTGCAAACCCAGCCACAGCAAACCAGCCATAAGCCATGGGAGCCATTAAATCAGCAGTGGTACTACTTGCTTCCAGACATCTCAGCCCACAGCTGGTAGGGGGCTCAAACAAATAGTCAGAAGGAGATTAGAGAGATCTCTTTGCTAGTACTAAGGCAGGACTATGTTGCTTTGCCCATGCTCAGATCAGAATCACATCTCCAAGTGGCAATCCTGAGTGGCAGTTCAGGTGATAAAGAGTGAAAGAACACAAGAGCTTGAGACCACAGTGGAACAGGACCCTCTTCATAGTAACAGGGCAGCAAAGGCTGCTTGTGATCACTCACAGAATAGAACACAGGAAAGGAGAGTAGAAAAAACACCTCTCCTTATATCACACCACCTTGGAAGTATTGAAAACTTACAGGTCTCTAGAAATATCTCTGAAAAGAGCTGAATGAATCCCCTGAAGCTTGGGAGAGTGATCTTTCCACCCTAGAAGCAGAACCCTACTTTAAGAAAAAGTTAGAAGTCAAAAATTAGGTTGGGAACATGAGAAAACAACAAGAGAACTATTCTGATCACAGAAAGTCAATATGGTGAAAAAGAAGGTCTATCAAACACACACTCAGAAGAAGAAAATAAATTCAAAGCTTCTGCATCCAAAGCCTCCAAGAAAAATATGAATTGGTGTCAGGTCATGGAAGAGCTCAAAATGGATGTTAAAAATCAAGAAAAGGAGTTGGAGGAAAAATTGGCAAGAGAAATAAAGAGTGATGCAAGGAAACTGTGAAATATGAGTCAACAGCTTGGTAAAGGAAACACAAAAAGTGCTGAAGAAAATAGCATCTTAAAAATAGACTAAGCTAGATTAGGTAACAGGTAACTAATGAGGAAAATGTCTTAAAAGGCAGAAGTGATCAAATGGAAAAAGAGACACAAAATTCACTGAAGAAAAATACTCCTTAAAAAGTATGATGCACTAAATGGAAAATGAGGTACAAAAGCCAATTAAAGAAAACAGTTCCTTAAAAATCAGAATTAAGTAAATGGAATTTAATGACTTTATGGGAAATCAAAAAAATAGAAGAAAATGTGAAATATTTCATTAAAAAAGTGACCTGGACATTACCTTGAGGAGAGATAATTTAAAAATTATTGGATTATGTGAAAGTCATATTTTTTTAAAAAAAATAAGTCTAAAATCATCTTTTGAGAAATTATCAAGTAAAACTGCTCTATTGTTCTAGATTCAGAGAATAAAATAGAAATGGAAAGAATCTACTGATCACTTCTTGAAAGACATTCTCAAATGAAAATTCCCAACAAAATTCCATAGCTCCCAAGTAAAGAAAAAAATATTGCATGCAGCCAGAAACAATTTAAGCATCATGGAACCACAGTCAGAATAACAAGATTTAGAAGATTCTACAGTAAAGGACTGGAGGGCTTGGAATCTTATATTTCAGAGGAAAAAGAAACTAGGATAACAACCAAAATCAATCACTTACTCAGTAAAGCTGAGTATATTTCTTCAGGGGAAAAATGGACATGTAATGAAATAGAGGACTTTCAGGCATTCTTAATAAAAAGACCAGAGCTGAATTTAAAATTTGACTTTCAAATACAAGATTCAAAAGAAGCACAAAAAATGAACAGGAAAAGCAAATCATAAGGGACTTAAAAAGTATTAACTGCTTACTTTCCTACATGTGAAGAAGGTGTTTGTATTTCAGAAGAACTTTCTCATTATTAGAACAGATAGAAGGGGCACATGCAGACTATGAGCACAGGTATGAGCTGAATACAAAGGGATTATATATAAATAAATAAGTAAATAAGTAAATAAATAAGTAAATAATGAATGAATAGATAAATAAATAAATAAATAAACAAACAGACAAATAAGCAAACAAATAAATAAATAAATCAAGGATGAGAGAGGTATGTGCTGGGGAAAAGGGAAAGGGAAAAATAGAATGGGATGAATTATATAAAAGAAGCAAGAAAATGTTTTTACAGGGGAGGGGAAGTGGGGGCAGGAAGTGAGAGGGAGTAAGTGAACCTTAGTCTCATCAGAATTGGCTCAACAAAGAAGTTACATGCACACTCATTTTGATATAAAAATCTATCTTACCCACAGGAATGTAGGAAGGAAAAGGGATAAGAGAAGAGGCAGGAATAGAAGGGAAGGCAGATTGGGCAGCGATGTAGTCACAAGCAAAGCACTTTTAAGAATGGACATGGAGAACAGAAAGATAATAGAGTAAATATGGGACAGGTTAGAGGGGATAACTATTAGCAATAGTAAGTGTGAAAAAAAAAAATCAAAACCAATTTTTCTAAGTCCTCATTTCTCAAAAATAAAGAGAATTGAGTTAAATTTATAAAAATAAGAGCCATTCTACAACTGATAAATGATTAAAAGATTTGAACAGTTTTCAGATGAATGAATCAAAGCCATCTATAGTCATATAAAAATTCTTTAACTCACTATTGATTAGAAAAATGAAAAATAAAATTTCATACCTTCTTGATTGGCTAATAGGATGGAAAACAAAAATGATAAATCTTGGAGAGGATGAGGGAAAAAAATGAGATAATAATGAATTGCTAGTGGAGTTATAAATTGATACAACTATTCCGTACAGCACTTTCAAACTATGCCAAAGGGCTAAAAAAAAGCCATGAATACCCTTTGACCTAGGAATACATCTATTAAGTCTATATCCCAAAAGAGAAATAAAAGGAAACGGACCAATCTGTACAGAAATACTTACATCAGCTCTTTTCTGGGAGCAAAGAATTAGAAATTGAAATAATGCCCATCAATTGAAGAATGGCTGAACAAGTTATGGTATGAGACTATGATGGAATACTACATACTATAGGAAAGGATGACAGTATACTCTGAGAAAAACCTGGAAATATTTACATGAGCTGATAAAAAGTGAAATATACTGTGTATAAAGTAACAGCAATATTATAAGATGATCAACTGTGAATGACATAGCTATTTTAAGCAATGCAATGACCCAAGACAACTCTGGACTTATGATGAAAAAATGCTAGCCAACTCTAGAGAAAGAACTGATGATCTTTGAAAACAGATTGAAACATACTTTTTTTTTAACATTTTTATTTTTCTTGAGATTTCTGTGTTTGGGTGGGGAAGTCTATGTTTTCTTTCACAATATAACCAATACAGAAATGTTTAACATGTCTACACATGTTTAACCTCTAATAACTTGGTAGGGAGGGAAAAAGGGAGAGAATTTGCAATTAAAAGTTTTAAAAACAAATATTGATAATTGTCTTTACATGTAACTGAGGAAAAATAAAATACAAAATAAATTTTAAAATATTTATTTTATTCTGAATTTAAGAAGTAAAACAAGCATTTTCATAACATGGTGGAATAGAAAAAAGGGAGATTGTAAAAACTTTAAGTTTATGTGAATCTTATTCCTTTTAAATATAAAATAAATTTATCGTGTAGTTTTCTTTTTTGTTCCTTCTTAAACTTTCTCTTCCCTGCCTTAGAGATGGCTGCCATTAAATACAAATGTGTGTGTGTATATAA